>BSBK01006462.1:660000-687270 GCA_027943335.1 Chamaecyparis obtusa
CATAACCAATGAAAGTGAGACATAGCTTTAAGATCAATCACCATAACCATGAGAATGCTCCAAGGATCCAAACAATGAGACAAAGATTTTGAAAGGGGAAAGCAAAGAAAACCCCTTGTGACTTTATGAATGAGGCCATAGCCTAAAATGAGAGAGAGAAGAGAGAAAGAGAGCAATATGCTCAATACAATAACTTCATCATAAGAAATGAGAGAGAGGAGCATCTCTTAAATAGAGATGAGAGAGAGGAGTTAGAATGTAACTCCCAAGTCTATGAATGTCACCATTCATAATGTGTGCAACAAGTGTCCATATCCTCTTAAGGAGGAATAAACTAATTTCCTTATTAAAGGAATTACAAAATATGAGTTGTTCTCCCACTTGGACTAGAGGAAAAAAATACATGAAGGATACCTTGGTTTATCCTTATTTAAATAATACAACCAAGAAATATTATAAATTCTAACACCCCCCTTTAATCTTTACTTGGGGATTTTACAACAAGGGGTATCAAACCCAATTTTCAAAAAATTTGCAACTTGATCTTCAAGATGAAGGAATTTGATTATCTTCAAGTCATATGGTACTTTTATAGATCCAAGAGAAGTACATGAGCCCTTTGAATGTGATCAAGTGGAAGAATAGCCACACCTTCATAAGATTTGTGCAGAACCGAGAACGTGCCTTGATGGATCACCTAAAAAAAGAGGCATAAAACAAAAAACAAGGCACCGATCCACAAGTAGAATTACATCATGTAGTCAAGTTAGTAATATTTGTTGTTTTAATAATTATAAGAAATAGTCAAAGAGGAACTAAGAGAGATGAGGAAAAATGAACGTGTTCACCAACATGCAATGGAGTTAACATGATATCTAACATACATCATAAGCTCAAAATGAACATGATAGGTATAATAAAGCTCTCATTAAAGGAATATACTAAAGTACAAATGACCACAGACAAGGCCAACTAATGACACATGCATCAACATTACGTCAATCACATGGATATAGACAGTCCATTAATGAGTCATCTCATTGCAAGTGAATGGGTGTCCAATCCATAACTTGCATGACTCATGATCTAAGCAATGAAGTATGCAGAGCATTATCACGTTAGTATATTTAACAAGGAAATATAAGAGAGACAAAGATAGAACATGTGTCTTAAGCACTAGATCAATACAAGATTCTGAATTTCCTAGCATGATTAGTGATGTAGATCAAGGAGAGGTTTATGAGGAGAAACAACATATTGCCTTCAAATAAGAAATCCATCATGGGTCAAAAGGTATTTCAAGAGCAATATTCTTACCATGAGGAAAAAGATCAAGATGGATCATATCAACTTTCATAAATATCAAATTTCATATGTGGAACCAGATGGAGGACAAAGCTCCATAAAAATATCATACTTCATATGTAGAACCAAATGGAGGGGAAAGCTCCATAATCATCAAACTTCAATATATGTAGAACCAAATAGAGGGGAAAGCTCCATAAAATATCATCCTCTCACCGAGGAACAAAGTGGATCAAAATAGAACCAAATAAATACTTTCAAAGTGGAATAAACATAAGTGCACACCAATTATAGGATGGAGGGATACTCCATAGGCCAAATAAGGCAACTATGAGTCAGTTAAAACTGTCCAATCCACCATAGTTAACCTTGAAAAATTGGCTCCCGATGCAACTTACACAAGATCAAATAAAATTCATATAAACCAATGGTATGAAACCATAAGCTGCTACCATGAGCATAAAGAGATGCTATAAAAGCATAAAACTGCAACTATGTGCAGATAGATCAATAGAACATAGTAAAATTGAATCAAATCATTGAATAATAAAGGCAATAGTGTAAGATAACTCATAAACCCGAATAATTTGAGATAAATAAGAAATATTTTGAAGAGCAATAAGCATAAATTATTTGATATTAGTTAAAATCTCCATGCAAGGTGAACACAAGTGTGAATATTGAAAGGATGGGCCCACCATGGAAATATTCAAAAGAACGAAATCATGTACCCAAAAAAATAATGAATAAATGAAGAAAGAGGTTAGAGAGATTTGAACAAGGCAAGGATCGAGCAATCAATTAGCAATAGTGAAGTAAGCTTAAAGTACAAATTAGTTTAACGAGCAAATCAGTTTAACAGAATGCTAAACAAGGAGTAAGCGAGAAGCTTAAAAAGGTTTGATACACCATTTTTCAAGGATACATATGACCTCGGGTGACATGGGGCCAACCTAATACACATAATCACAACTCATAGCATCAACGTCAAAAAATATGTTTTACATATGCATGAAATCATATTGAGTTTAGAATCAATAAACACTAATCATTTATAACTTATATAGGGTTTTAACCACATTGAAATACACTCACAAAATTATAAGAAAAAGCTATGATCAAGCTATATTGAACTTATACTAGAGAGTCGCCTAAACTTTTCATAATACTCATAAAGACAATTTTGTTAGATAACTCTTAAAACTAGAACAAATTAAAATTGAGCAATGCATTGAATTAAACATGTGGCACAAATTTAAATAAAGTTCAATTTAAACTAAACATAATTGCAAATTCTTAAACAAAAGATTAGCTTGGAAAGAAAGCTTTACATCCTTGGAATTATGAAAATAATTATCTTTTCTTGAGATTGAATGTTTTGGTTTTCAAAATTGAATAAACATTACTTTGTTGAAGAAAACTTGAATAATAATTCTAATTTTATAACTTATTTTAAAAAATTAAAATATATAAAATACTTGCAATTGAAAAAACATACTTTAAAAAAAATATTAATACAAAGTTGTATAAGCTTCAATAAATATGAGTTTTCCATGCAGGGTAATTAGTATCAATTAAGTTAAACTGAAAAATTAATGTAAACATTATTATTAAAAAAAAATACAAAAAAACACCTTGTGTAAATGAATTTGAAAATTATATATATATATATATATATATATATATATATATATATATATATATATATATATATATATAAAATTAAAATAGACCCTAGTTCAAATCCCAAGAGGGACATCTTTGTGAAATTCTAAGTTGTGACTCTTGGTTAATCATGTTGTTGCTCGAATGAGCACAATGTTTATAAACGATCTATAATATAAAAAAATTAAAATAGACCCCTTTAATTTTAGAATTTTGAAAAAAAAAATTTGATTAAAAAAAAATTTGAATTTAAAATTTAATAAAATAGAAATTAGAAAAAAATTTATAATGAATGTAAAAAAAAACATACAAGATAAAATATTAAATAACTATTTTATTAAAAAATAACTATACTTTATAAAAGTAAATTGAAAGATCTTACTTTTTAAAAGCTAAACCAAAATAAACTTTAAATAAGAATTAAATCATTATGGTAAAAATTCTTTTTTTTATCAAACTTTATTCAAACTTTAGCCTTACGTGGGTGAAAGAAAGTTAAAAAAAAAAAAAGGAAGACTTTTTTAAAAAAACTTTAACTTTGATTTTTAAAGTTAGCAACATAACAAATGCACATGTAAAAAAATACTGATGCTGGAAATGAGGTTTGTAGAGAAAGCAAATCAAACAGGGGCTTTACAAGGAGAGAGTGCAGAGAGAATAATTGTTTACCAATAATAGTGTAGAGGGTTGTACGAAAAAATAAGAGAAGAATCTCAGAGACAAAGGTGCTATGCAGAGACAAAGGCCAAAAATACCAAACCAGATAGAGAGGAGACCCAAATAATGATGAAAAACAGTGTTAAAAAAATTTCTATTAAAAGAGATAAATAGATTAGTTTGTGAAACGCAAATAGAAATAAATACTATACAAAGATCAAGATTTTTTTTATAAAAAATATAAATAAATGAGATTAGAAATATTTTTAAACTGTAAAAGTCAGAGAAGTGAATTGTGCCAAGAAATTTCAAAAAAAAAAAAATGTATTCAGGAATAACTTTATTCACTTTAAAAACATTTAAAACTTGACCTGCAAGAAAAAAATGTTATAATAAAAAATGTGATAGAACTAAAATAGACTAAGTGAATGAAACAGTTATATTTAGTCAACACCATCAACGTTATGATTGCTTTCAGTCCTGCAAAAATGTTAGAGAGCATATAACAACCAGCGAGAATCAACTGGAAAAGGCATTACAAATTTACCAACACTCCTTTGCTATAAATCACTGAATCATAGAGTTAGAGAAATCTTTGAATGATAATCTTGTGAAAATTCAGAGACAGATTATTCTACCAAAACATCTCAAAACGCTGTCAACTATAGAAATATCATTTGTTCTTACCAAGTATATGTTCTTACCAAAATAAGCAGAAGTTCTTACCAAATATTAGCATACGGCTGGCATAAAAACAAAAGGAGTAATGCCTCAACAGGAGAATCAATGCAGAGGAGGCAAATGAGACATATTTTAAGATTAAGAAAATGAAACAGAGTACAGAGAGCAAATGAAATGCATGAGAAAAGAAGAACAACAGGAAATGTATGAGAAATACAAATGGTTTTTTAGAAAAACTTAAAAATAGAATCCAATTTAAATTAGATTTCTTATAATAAAAAATGACAGATACATGAACTTATAGTAATGAATGAGATATAAGTTTAGAAAAAAAATGCTAGAATAAGAGTTATAAGGTGGGAAAAAACGTAGAAAGTTGCATATTTTAAACTGATTTTTATTGGCTTCACTGTCACCACAAGCCTACAAATAGTTCACTATTTGATATATGAGATAGCTTCACTAATATATATATATATATATATATATATATATATATATATATATATATATATATATATATATATATATATATATATATATATATATATATATATATATATAGTTTTGACAAGAAAAATCTAATTTAGTAGATTAGCATAGAACACAGATTAAAATGAGAAATTAACAGTAGATTAATATGATATATAAATAGAGAAAATGATATCAGAGATAAGATATATGAAACAAAGAAGATGAATATGAAATATATGAAATTAGAGATAAAACTGAGATAGAAACAATGTTAGAATCAGATCAATACTAAAATATGGAGAGAAAAAAGTGAAGTACCCTACATGCAAGGGATTAGAAAACTGAATAAAATAGTTAGATGAAACCTGCAAGAAACATTAGATGTTTTTTTTTAAAAGAAGCTTAAAATGAAAGCCTCGTGGTTTCCTGACTGAGGCTGAGATTAGTTCTTGCAAAAAACAACTTGAAATGAAGAAAGATGAGCTAGGTTTAGTGGTGAACTGACCAAACCCAAAAAGAATCTAAAAGCTACTCTTTGGCAGCAAGCCTTCCAAAGAGGGTTAGAGAGAAAAAAAAAAAATATGAAAGAAACAAGTTAGAGCTACAACAAATATTAGATCTATTAAAGAAACTTGAAAACACTTGCTCCTTTGAATGTCACCTTCCTACAAAACACTTAAACAAGGATTAGTAGCTCTTATACCATGTTAGAAGTATGAAAAAATAAAAAGAAGTTAAGAAAAGAACCCAAAAAAGTGTAATGCAAGAAGGTATTTTACCATAACCAATGAAAGTGATACATAGCTTTAAAATCAATCACCATAACTATGACATTGCTCCAAGGATCTAAACAATGAGACAAAGATTTTGAAAGGGGAAAGCAAAGAAAACCCCTTGTGACATTATGAATGAAGCCATAGCCTAAAATGAGAGAGAGAGAAGAGAAAAAAAGAGCAATATGCTCAATACAATAACTTCATCATAAGAAATGAGAGAGAGAGGAGCATCTCTTAAATAGAGATGAGAGAGAGAAGTTAGAATGTAACTCCCAAGTCTATGAATGCTACCATTCATAATTGTGTGCAACAAGTGTCCATATCCTCTTAAGGAGGAATAAACTAATTTCCTTATTAAAAGAATTACAAAATATGAGTTGTCCTCCCACTTGGACTAGAGGACACAAATACATGAAGGATACATTGGTTTATCCTTATTTAAATAATACAACCAAGGCAAGATTATAAATTCTAACAATTAAAGTCATACATAAACTCAAATACACATAGGAGCAAGTCAAACCCTCCAATACTCCATTAAAACCAGCAAGCCTTTCTCTTGAAAAATCTACAAAACAAAAGCCAAAAGACCATGGAGGCTCACCTCCCAACCTAGGCCATTACATGGCCACCCTCGAGCTAGGGAAAACAAAGATGGATGAGAGATTACAAACACACATCATTACACATACACATAAAAACCAACAAGTATTCAAAACACATAAAATTCTCTTCCTATGGATATACATAAAATGGGTCACCTTAGACCCATAATAGGGGTGAAGATGGAAACTACCCAAATAGGAGAAGTTATTCAACAATAAAATACAAGCCTTCAACAAGGCCAAGAATCTATATACATTTCCTTCACAAGGCCATAACAACAGCCATCAACCATTCCATTTTCCTTCACAAAAATAACACCCTTATGACCCCCAAAATAGAATACACAAGAATGGCAACATGGATGCTCATACATCCATGCCTCATCCCCTTCCTCCTTGAGGAAGGACTCTACACTAGATGGACATTCCCAACTCAAGCCCTTCACCCATCAAGACTCTCTTCCCTCCCAAGGGTAATTTTGACCATGGGGTAAAAGCACAATAAGCTGTCACCCTTTTACAAAGGAAGAGGCTAACAACACCAAAATGAAAAAACTTCAAGGGCATAAAAGTCACATTTCTATTTAGAATTTGAAGATGATGTAAACTGATGAAATGTGTGAAATAGGATGAATTTTATGCCTATAATTTTTTAAAATTATTTTGGACATAAATTAATATATTTTTTTAATTTTTAAAGTCTATTTTTCATGTCCTAAAAATACAGCAAATCAGGGGGTTTACCTCCCGTCAAATAATTATAAGTAAGACATTGTTTTTTCTTCCAATTTCAAAATATGTTTTAGATGACATGTATACCTAGTGCAACAAAAAGGAAAGAAGTGTTTTCGATCTATAATTTGCCCGTTATAAGTATTCAAAGTACAACTTACACGAAATCAGTAGTTTTTATCTCCCGCCACTTTTCAGCTATCAAAATTTTTCTAAAATTCAAATAAATTATATATTCTTGAAGAAGATTCTCTTCTTTAGTGCCTCATATAATTTTAATTTTTTTTTTAATTGATTTACTATTTTTTTTAATTTATCGAATCGGCAACTTCTCAAAGCTTTATATACCTACATGTGATTTTTTATAAATTTGTTTAACATTTTCCAATTGAAATTATATAAAATTTATATTTTTAGAATTATAATTCCGAGATCTACAAAAGGGTAGTTTTAGTTTTTTCAAATTTTTAATTTGCAGAAGAGAAAAAAACACCACAAGTGCAAATTGTGTATTATTTGTGTTTTTTAAGTTTTGGTTGCCAAGTTGGCATGCCACTTAGGATGACTCGGCCGAGTGGGACTCGGCCGAGTCCTCTCAAGTCGTCGGCCCCTCGCGACCGGTCGCGTGAGCGACCGGTCCTTTCAAACCGAAGGGTATATATGTGCATAATATTTTTAAAAAAATATATATCAATTGCGAATTTACATTCTTATTTTAGGATATAAGGATATTTTGAAGCAAGGAGTCATTCTTTTGGAAAAGTTTCAAAGAAATTTTGATTTCGAAAGAGTTTGAAGACAAGTTTTTCAGTGACGAAGTAGTAAAACAATAAGAAAAATCTTGCTTAAATATTTGAGCAATGGGAAATAAAAGGACTAGAACAAGGAAGTATGATCGTAAAAGGGATGACCAAATGAAAGGTCATACGAAACGTGTCCAAGAGCAACCAATGGATGTTGAAGAAGAACCTATCGCTGTAGAAGGTGCAACTCAACTAGGGGAGGATATTGGTAGTAGTCGAAGTATACATTTTTTTCCTACAATGTAGAATTTGATGGACATGAATGAGGAATCACTTATTAGTCAAATTGAACCGGAACACTTGGTACCTGAAAGCACTATTAAATTGCATCTCAAAAATATGTGGATGGAATATTTTGAGAGTAAATCTTTGGTGGGAAAAGCACAATTGTTTGCAAAGTTATTCAAGAAAAAAGAAATGACTCCGGTTTTGGAATTGTTGGGTATTGATAATAGGAAAGTTGGAGGAGGTAAAGTAAAAGAGACAATAATTCAAAATTTACAAGATGCACTGAATGTTGTTAACAAGGCAGATCATAAAGGACCAGATTCAAATGCAGCTAGAAGAGCCTTGATGACTATGATAACTAGTAAGAAATTGACACATAGAAATCAAGTTCGAGCAATTTCTGATTTACTCAACGTATCTCGAAGAACTATACAGAGATATATTAGGAAGAGAAATATGTTGGATATGAATATTGAAAAGAATTGGGTACAGATTTGTAGACTTCCCCGTAAAGACAAAATTTCTGAAGATGTAAGAAGACGGGTCATTGATTTTTGGACCAATCACTCTCGTGTTTCTTCCAATAGAAGGGACACTATACAAATGGACGATGAAGAGACCGGTATGAAGATTTCACATCCAAAACATTTTGTCGATACTACACAAAGTGAATTGTTTGAAGCATTCAAACATGAATTTTCAGATGTGAAAATATGTCAGAGAATGTTTGAGATGTTGCGCCCTTGCTTCGTACGCATAAATAAGGTTCGTGAAACATGTTGTTGTCGAAATCATGTTGAGTTTCACTTATACTTGCAATCATATAAAAAGGTTACGACAATACTTAATCTAGGTATGGTTACTGGAAGTACAACAGAATTTGTAAAGTCCATTTTATGTGATAAATCAGAAGGTTCAGATGAATTTAATATCCAGTGTATAAAAAATGAATGCAATAATTGTGGAAATTTGCAGCAATTTCCTTTACAATTTAATAATATTGATGTTACAACACCAGTCCAGTGGAAGAGATTTGAATATGAGATATACCAAACGAAGACAGGAGGTGAATCAAAAAAAATTACATTAAAAGAGAGTGAATTACCATACCTTCAGTTCATGGACAGATTTCGATCTATGATTTATCCACATATCCAACATTGTCATGGTGCACGATGGCAAGCTAAACAGTTTCGTGATTCCAAAAATTGTTTCCCACTTGGTTGTATTCTTTCAGTTGTAGATTTTGCGGATAACTATACATTTTCCCCTCAAAAGGAGCTCCAAAGTCAATATTATCATTCTGATCAAGTTGCAATATTTGTGCATGTGACCTATAGACATGCACAATACGATTTGGATGGGATAGAATCTGGTATAGATCAAAATGAACGCATTATCATCAAGGAGGTTCATTTCTATATTAGTGATGACAAGGTTCATGATAGGAGCTATGTGGCTCATTGTTTCAACATGTTTTTCAACAATCTTGCAACTCGTGGGATAAATGCTTCACAACATTGGATCTGGTCTGATGGGTGTGCAGGTAAGTACGTACATGCATTATAAAATTTTTTTTTTTTTTTTTTGAGCATTTCTAGATATATTTATGTGTCACATTTAAATACATTTTTGTATTTATTTGAATTGTAGGTCAATTTAAGTCTGCAAAAGCTTTTAATTGGTTAGCCATGCAACATGCTAGACACAACGTTAAGTTTGTTTGGAACTTCTTTGAAAGTGGACATGGAAAAGGAGAACATGATGGAGCAGGAGCATGTGTGAAGCGTGCACTCCGACAACATGAACTTCAAGGTATGTGTACATACATTTGATATTCAACTTGTTTACTTGACTAGACTATTTAAAACTTTACATTACATGTACACATGTATATATATATAACTAAATTGTTAAAAATATATCTCTCTAGGTAACATGATAGAGAATTCAAAGAAGATTGTTGAATGGTGTCAAAATCATTTCGCTACTCGAGACACAAAATACAACAAACGTTACTTTTGGGAAGTGATAGGTATTTATTTAATTTACTTTTATTTTTCAAACTCAAATTCATGAAACTACATATATAGGTATGTCATGTATGTGTGTTTTAACTTGTTGTATATATATATATATATATATATATATATATATATATAATGCATTTCACATTTTTCATGATTTCAAACTGAGATCTATATATCAATCCATCCAATCCAGATATCGATCGATCGAATCCCTACAATTGTCAATCAATTGTTGGAATTAGAAGTTTGCATCAAGTGATGACTACGGGACAACACAAGCCTCCACTGATTCAACTAAGAGATAAATCATGCTTTTGTGAAGATTGTCTTAACAACAACACAATGAGTCAATGTGTTAATATTGCAAATGGATATGTTTCAATATGGGATCATAAAGTGTTAATTAGAATGCCTCCTTATGAAGATGATGACAATGTCATAGACATCCATGAACGTGTTTCTAATTTAGTTGTTACAGGTGCGTATTTTTTATTTCTAGGTATATTTACATGATATATATATATATATATATATATATATATATATATATATATATATATATATTATACATGAACTTGAGGTTTAAATTTAACATTTACTTGTACACATAAATATAAATTGTGTAGGTGATATTTTTGCTGTGGTTGCGGATCCTAAGAATATAGAAAGTGTAGATTATTATCTACTAAGATGCACCAAGGAAAAACACAAGTTGCTTGAAGAAGTTGTTGATGGTGATGGACAAAAATATCCGACTGGTTCAGTTGTTATTGAAGGCACCTATTATCAACAAGACAAGATTGAAAAAAATGGAATTAAATTTGTTGAATACATGCGTGGAGAGAGAGTTCTACATTATAGTCACTTGGTTATAGCGACGAAATTGCAGTTTGAAACTGTGTCAAAAAAAGGGTCAAGTAAAAACCAAAAGTGGAAGTTGCCTATTGAAGAGCATGAAAAACTTTTGGAGATAATAAAGGATAGAGAGGATCCAGACTACATGTATCAGGAGCTTTAGGTTTAAGGATTTTAATTTAATTTAAATCCTATTTGAAACTTCTTTGTAGACTTTAAATTTGATTTGAAATTTATGATTAGATTGAATTTATGGATCAAGATTAAACCTGAATTGAATTTTAATTGAATTTTAATTGATGAAAGTTATCTCTCTCTCTCTCTCTCTCTCTCTCTCTCTCTCTCTCTCTCTCTCTCTCTCTCTCTCTCTCTCTCCCCTTCCCCTTCCCCTTCCCCTTCCCCTTCCCCCCTCTCTCTCTCTCTCTTAGAACTAGAACTTTCAATTTACTTTCTACTTGAATTTTAATTTCAATTTATTCATTAGATTGATTAGATAAATATTAGATAGGTCTATATTTCAATTTTTTGTTTAGATTGATTAAATGTAGGTCTATATTTGAATTGAAATTAGATTGATTCTTTTTTCAATTGATTAGAATAGATTGATTTCTTGAATTGCATACCTTTCTAGTCTAGATAAATTTCTATTTATTGATTAGATTGATTAGATAGGTAAATTGAATTTTAATTGATTGGATAGAACTTTCAATTTACTTTCTACTTGAATTTTAATTTCAATTTATCAGATTAGATTGATTAGATAAATATTAGATAGGTCTATATTTCTATTTTTTGTTTAGATTGATTAGATAGGTCATGGCTTAAGGGCTTAAGGGCTCATGGCTTAAGGGCCAAATGGGTTAAGGGCTTAAGGGCTCATGGATTAAGGGGTTATGGCTTAAGGGGTTAGGGCTTAAGAGCTTAAGGGGTCATGGCTTAAGGGGTTAGGGCTTTTAAGGGCTTAAGGGGTCATGTTCGGTTCTTAAGGGCCTAAGGGGTCATGTGAGGACATGTTAGGACATGTGAGGTCATGTGAGGTCATATTAGGTCTTATTAGTTCATTTAAGGTCATGTGAGGTTATGTGAGATCATTTTAGGTCTTAAGGGGTCATGTTAGGTCTTATTAGTTCATAGTAGGTCTTATTAGTTCATAGTGAGGTCATGTGAGGTTATGTGAGATCATTTTAGGTCTTAAGGGGTCATGTTAGGTCTTATTAGTTCATAGTAGGACTTATTAGGTCATGTTAGCTCATATTAGGTCATATTAGGTCTTATTAGGTCATGTTAGGTCATATTAGGTCATGTTTGGTCCTTAAGGGCTCATGTGAGGTAAAATTAGGTCTTAAGTGATCATTTTAGGTCTTAAGGGGTCTTTTAGGTCATGTTAGGTCTTAAGGGGTCTTATTAGGTCATGTGAGGTCATGTTAGGTCTTAAGGGGTCTTTTAGGTCATGTGAGGTCATATTACGTCTTAAGGGGTCTTTTAGGTCATGTTAGGACATGTTAGGTCATATTAGGTCTTTTAGGTCTTATAAGGTCTTGAGGGGTCATGGCTTAAGAGGTTAAGGGCTTAAGGGGTCATGGCTTAAGGGGTTGGGGCTTAAGGGCTTAAGGGGTCATGGCTTAAGGGTCATGTTCGGTCCTTAAGGGCTTAAGGGGTCATGTGAGGTCATGCTAGGTCTTATTAGGTCATATTAGGTCATGTTTGGTCTTTAAGGGGTCATGTGAGGTCAAATTAGGTCTTAAGGGATCATTTTAGGTCTTAAGGGGTCATGTTAGGTCATGTTAGGTCTTATTTTAGGTCTTAAGGGGTCATGTTAGATTATTTTAGGTCTCATTTTAGGTCTTATAAGGTCTTAAGGGGTCATGGCTTAAGGGGTTAGGGCTTAAGGGCTTAAGGGGTCTTTTAGGTCATGTTAGGTCTTAAGGGGTCTTATTAGGTCATGTGAGGTCAAATTAGGTCTTAAGGTCATGTTAGGTCATTTTAGGTCTTAAGGGGTCATGTTAGGTACTTAAGGGCTGAAGGGGTCATGCTAGGGGTTAAGGGGTCATGTTAGATCATTTTCGGTCTTAAGGGGTCATGAGAGGTACTTAAGGGCATAGAAGATTAATGTTGATTAAAGATTGAACATTGAAATTAAAGATTAATTTTAAAGTTAGATTTTAAAGATTGATTTAAAAACTCTCAATTCATTAAAGATTTTAAAGATTGATTTAAACTTTCAACTCATTAAAGATTTTTTAGTAAGATTGATTAATTAATTTTCAATTAATTGATCTAGATAAGGCTTAAGGGTGCATAATAGGGCTTAAGGGGTTTACCTATAGATTGAATTTCTAAGATTGATTAAAAAGATTGAACATTGAAATTAAAGATTAATTATAAAGTTAGATTTTAAAGATTGATTTAAACTTACAATTGATATAAAAAGATTTTTTAGTAAGATTGATTAATTAGATTGATGAAAGATTGAACATAAATTAAATATTAATTTTAAAGATCAATTAATTTTTGGCTTCAATTACAAAATCTGGAAACATGTATCAATGTACAAATATATATATATATATATATATATATATATATATATATATATATATATATATATATATATATATATATATATATATATATATATATCTCAAAAATCAAACATGTACATCAATGTTTAAATGTCTATATAGTGCAAAATCCAAACATGTGTCAATGTACAAATAGATCAATATACAAAACATGCACCTACATATCAATGTAAATGTACACACACACACACACATATATATATATATATATATCTCAAAAATCAAACATGTACATCAATGTTTAAGTGTCTATACATATATATCACAAAATCCAAACATGTATCAATGAACACATCAACTACGTTGATGATCACCATCACGTGCTAGATGTGCGGGCCTGTGTGGATCCTCGTCCTGCTGGACCTGAGTCTATAAATGTAAATATAATGTTACATATATATATATATAAGAACTTGAAATGTAAATAAATTTTATAAAATTTTAATTTTTAATTTATTTCAAGTGTACCTCTGTATCATGATGAATCGGATCAACAGGCTCCTCTAAATCTCCATATGCAGCACCTGTCGCAATGTCCTGTACCACATTTAAATACATTTAAATTTAAATATAGAACTATATGTACACATGTATATCTATATAAATTGAAATTAAATCCAGATTCTTGTACCTGCTGTAATGCACGTCCAAGCTCGGATAACTCAGAAGAGTGCAAGGACATTGCATCAGGATCAATGGCGTCGTCCATAAGCAAATCTGAGAATCTACTATGAACTCGTGAGGTCGTAGCCTGTCTCTGCTGTGTGGGAGCCTGTGTATGCCATGTGGGAGCCTGTGTATGCTGTGGAGGCGGTGTAAGATCATCCACACTCTGTCTAGAGGAACCTGCCTCTGCATCTGAGCTCTGACCTCGACTGCTACCTGTGGAGGATCTACGACACTGTCCTCCTCCAATGAAAGTAGGTAAATCACGTGGCTCAATCCCATGCAATGTAGAAATCCTCTGGTAAGCAACCAGGAGATCACTCACTAACATACCACTAATCTCACGCACGCGATCCTCAGGTAGTCATCCTATCTCATCTGGAGTAGGAAGATCAAATCTGATGTATGGGTCATAAAATGGACTAGATGGTGATACACCTGCACTCGTCCGTGATCGAAGCATGTACCTACCCACACGATCAGATGAAAACTGCTCAACCTGAGTTGCAATGGTGTCAATGCTAGAATACATATCTAAACGTGTGTCCTCAGCTGCAACCTGCCCAGCTCCAGTGTAGGCCTCCAAACCTTTTGGAAGAACCAAAAGGTTTTGACCCACCAATGCCCTCTTACTAGGGGGCTGTGGTATATCAGGTCGTCTACACTTATCTTGATATCTCCCCCGACCCTGACCAGCATGTGGAGGTAGATCTGTGTAGTCAACATCATAGACCAAATGAAACTCTGCAAACAATTGTTTGCAGAAATATAGTGGCACCTCATCCTTTTGGGGCCACATATGATGTGCTGCTAACCATCTAGGATATATAAAAGGGGCCACTATGTCATCTGTACAAAAAGTGACCCTATATGCTCGAACCACCCTCTTATTGATGTAATGGGTGCCAAACATGTTCTTCACCTGAGTGACTGAGACATCTGAATCAACTGTCCTCCAACCTACTGTCCCTATGACAGTGCTAGATAGGCTATGATAAAAAACATCAATCGATACATCGTCATATGGATTGTATGATTCAGCCTTTTGAATCATACTCATGAGCTCAGTGCGTATAGCTGTCAATTTCTCCCTATTAGGGAGAGTAGTACTATTCTGCAGTGTTCGCTCTAATGCAGTCAGAGCAGCCTGCATCCTAGAGATAGTCTCATCTCTACGACTATCTCTAGCATGTGGGGCCTGGGTACTATTATGGTCTGAGGGAGCTCGTGATCCATGACTATCATGGACACTCTGATCTGAACCACTAGAAGCCATGAGTGATATGCACACAAAGGTAATATATATCTAGATCTAGATATAGATAAAAAATGCTCGCTGCAAGTAGGCACATGTGCACATATACATACATCCAAATATTAGAAAATCAATTGATAAATATATATATATATATATATATATATATATATATATATATATATATATATATATATATATATATATATATATATATATATATATATACAAATTAATTTAAATAAATTAAAAATATCTAACTTTCAATTTGTACATGTGTTGTACAATACTTCAAGTAAACATGAAAACATTTTAAAAACTTCAAACAAACACACATGAACTAATTTTCAAATGCATTTTTACATAATATAAATTAAATTATATTAAATTAAACATTTAAATTCATGCATTTACATATGCACATGTGTAATATTTTTAAATATTTAAAAACATAATTTAAACTTGAAGGCATTTACACATGTATTCAATCATGGTAGTAGAACTAATTCATGTGCACGCATATTTACTAATTTGAATGCATATTTACATGTACATATTTACTTTACACACATGACAAAAATTAATTTGTACAAATTTCCATAACTAGAGAGGGAAAAACATTATATTGAAATTAAATACTAAAAGAAATGGTGAAAATGTATAATAATTTGGAAAGGGGTTCATGGGTCTTAAGAGTCTTAAGAGTCTTAATTAGGTTGAAAGTAACCTGGTCTTATGGGTCTTATGAGCTCGTCTTAAGGGTCTTATGAGATCGTCTTATGGTTCTTAACCTGGTCTTAAATGAGCTCATCTTAAGGGTCTTATGAGCTTGTCTTAAGGGTCCTATTGGGTATTAACCTTCTCTTAGAGGGACTCTGTAATGTTTGACTGTGTGATGATTACCACAATGTGTTATGGAACTTTCATAGGAAAATACTTTATCCTAAGTTTTAGATAGTATCAAAACCTTAGTTTGGTAACTTTAGGCAGCTAAAAATAAAGATGACCTTATAATTAAGGTATCCTAGATATAATAAGAGTTAGGGCTTTATTCATTTTGATAAATAGGAATTTTCTTAGCAAAGGATGAAAATAATAGTTTTGATAATATCCAGCACTATACTTATTTAGACTTAAAAAAATGCATAGGGGAGTTTGATCATCCACGGGCCATGACAAATAGAATAAGGAAATATGACAATCTAGACCATGACTAAGATTAAAGAGAACTAATTGAATTGATTAAATAATATTGGCACTAGACAAAAATGTTTAATTACTCAATCTACTAACAATAATAAATCAATACAAAAGAAAGTGTTAAGAGTTCAATGATAGCAAAGTGTTCAAACAAACAATACTATTTCAAATCAATTTAGTTGGCTACCTTGGCTTTATAGAAAGTTATATGATATTGATGGTATAGTTTTCTTGTGGCTTGATAATAATTAAATGATTAATTTTGTATTACAAAGTGTGATAAGTTAAAACACATTAGTATGCAAATGTTATCTAATAATTGTTATCAGATAACTATATAATTCTTAGGATTTACTATGACATCTTTCTTCATATTGCCTTTCCTGTCTCACAACTATAGGTCTTATAAAGATGAATGCCAATATCATGGTCCAACTCTAAAATATCAAAAAGAAAGTAATGCAATTTCAAAGATATATACTAAATATTTGGGCTAAATCAAAGAGTGTTACAATGGATAATGATACTTTATTTCAACATTTTTGTGACTATTATGTGTTTTGGTTATGCTAGTCTATTTTGTTTCTTTCCATTTATTGATATAGCATCTAGTCATTATTAAACTACTTTGTTCAATATTAAAAAACATGACAACTTAAAACTTAAGGATTAATTTATCAGGAGTCAACAATGAAATAAAATAAAAGTGCATGCTATAAAGAAAAGTTGTTTTAATATATAACTTGATCTAATGGCATGAAAACAATATAACTCGAACAATGATGATTATTGAATGCATAAGGTAAGTTGCTTACTACACTGTTTAGTCATTTAACCTAGGTAGCGGTTGCACTTGTCCTTGTCATTTGGGTCCTATTGGGTCTTAAGGGTCACATTAGGTCTTAAAGGTTTTAATTAGGTCTTATTGAGCCAAGTGAGGGTGAACTATTTTGACCTATTAAGTTCTATTAGGTCTTAAGTGGTCCTATTAGGTCTTGAGGGTCCTAATAGGTCATATTTAGTGGATGTTAAGTCTTAAAAGTGTTCATATTAGGTCAGTAAGAGTAGATAGTCCATTATGTTTTAATTTTGATATTATTAAGTTAAATATTGGATCTTATAATTACATCCATCCTATTAGGTTTTAATGGTCTTATTAAATGTCTCAAGGGTAGGTGGACTATTTCATGTTTTTAAATGTTCCAGTTTACATTTTACTTAAATTATATATGTTTTCTATGTTTAAGTTTTATTTGTTAATTTTGTACATTTTTAAAAGTAAATACAATACATATTAAGAAAAGACTTTTTTTTACATATGAATATTAAAAAAATAATTAAAAAATATTTAAAAAATATATATACATAAAAAATAACTAAAAAACACAAACAAAAAAATAAAAAAAATAAAAAAAAAATCTACCTCTGACTCGGCCGAGTTGCACTATCACTCTTTAGCCGCTTTCCTTAGCCCCTCACTGTTCAAATGAGGGGCTAAAACCATTGAGCGGGCTATTAGTAGTCCCGCGTAGACTCGGCCGAGTCCTACTCGGCCGAGTAGGACTCGGCCGAGTCTCCGCGGCCACGTAGGTGCCACTCGGTGCCCCGTGGCACCTCCCCTTCTTCGGCCGAGTAGGACTCGGCCGAGTCCTACTCGGCCGAGTTAGTCGGGTTAGCCAAAAGGGTGACACCCGATTGTGCTTTTACCCCATGCACACCCCCAAAAAAATACAAACACTAAAAGAAAAACCAGAAAATAAACATAACAAGGAAGCTATGAAAATCAACTTGAAGCTTCACAAAACCTCACAAACACATAGACATAAAAATCTGCATAATACATACAATGAAAAATAAGAGTCTTCCATGTCAAAAACTGCCAACCTCACTCCAAGCTAAGGCAAAGTGGATTGAGAAGAGATCCCTTTTCCTAAAAGCCTTCCTTCCTTGCTAAGTCCACCCAAAAACCTACTAAGTCCACAAGAAGTCTCTAAAATTGGAAAGTGGGCAATCAACTTACCAAATTCCTCCCCATCCCACTAATAAGGTAAATCCTACCTAACCTCAAAGATGATTGGGCACACTAACCTAGGGTTATCTCTCAACAAGAGGGAAATTTAAAATTGAAATCAGGAGAAGACTTGGCACACATCCCAAATTTGTCACCTTTCAAAAAGGCATCTTTTGAAAGGGCAAAGATGGTCAAAAATCATCTGATTGGTCAAAATTTGACCCCCAACCCAAGGTACACCTATGGGGACATCTATTTTTAACCTTAACTATCCCTTTGTGTTAGTCTTTTCCTCTCAAAAGTCCACTAAGAGTTGACTCACAAAAATTTGAAAAAGATTCCCACCCAAGTCTCATTAACCAAGATACCTAACCTTGGGATTACACAAGATAACTCAAAAGTGGAAGAAAACTCACATACAATGCACTTGGCCATGCCAACTCACAACACATGTGTCAATTGACACCACAAAAAGGGTACAACACATCACTACACACATGACATGCCAAGTAGACATAAATTTAAAAATAAAAATAAACATATTCAAATAATACAATCAAGCATTAGTTTACAACAATAAACATCACAATGAGGTTATTTCCCCCCTTGGAGATAGCATTGGCATAACAAGATTTTTACATGCATCCATCTTTAATTTCTCCTTACTTAAACCATGGCCTTACCTGCACACTTGAAAAAATATCAATAGCTCATGAAAAGTCAAATAAAATATACATATTAAAACACATCTCAATAATCACACTCATACACATCATAAAATTCCAACTACATCACATGATAACTCACATAATTTCTAATAATACATTTCCTAAATTCAAAGCATATTAAATCAAGAACACAATGATATATTATTTAACCTAACATATTAACCATGATCATTTGACATAAGCTTTTCTGGAATAAGCATAAAATCAAAGCATCAAATTCTAATTAAGGATTCATCAAAAACTATAAATCAAGACCTAATAATCAAGCATGAAAGTAAGTCCTAAATCATCATCCGCATAATCATAGGTCATCACATAGTATCAAAATATAATGTCTTTGTCCAAATAGTCCAACATGATAAAATAAAGTGTCGACATGATAGTCATAAGAAGAAAATAAAATGATGGCACGGGTTGAGGCCTCACATCCTCCCCCCCTAGGCATGAAATTCCTCCTGGAGTTCATCAAAAGATGGGGATATTGTGCTCTCATCTATGTTGCATCCTCCCATGATGTTGTAACCTCATCATAACAATCCCACTAGACCCTAACCTGGTCAAACTCTCAGCCTTGAAGGTCTAGCATACTACAAGCCAAAATACTTATGGGCGCCAATGCTAGCTTCCCATCTAAATCCACCTGTAAAGAATCCCAATCAATAATGCGAGACTCATCATAGATATATTTCCTCAATATAGAAACATGAAACACATCGTAGATACATGACAGGCTAGGTGGTAGAGATAGTCGATATGCAACTGGGCCTATCCTCTCTAAGATCTCAAAAGGTCCAACAAAATGAGGTGTGAGATTAGAACCCTTTCCAAAATGGATTGGTCTCTTATGTGGTTGAACTCTCAAGAAGACTCTATCACCAACCATATAGACATGACTAGTCCTCTTCGCATCCGCATACTTCTTCTGCCTATCCCGAGCCTCTCTAAGACACTACTTGATCAAGTCTACCTATTGCTCCATCTCTTTGACCTACTACGGCCCCACAACTACTCTATCCTCAATCCTATCCCAACTCAAAGGTGTAATGCAAGGTCTACCATACAAGGCTTGATAAGGTGGCATACCCAAAGATGAATGATGCCCATTATTATAGGAAATCTCCACCAAGTGTAAGTACTCCACTCATCTAGTCTAGTGATCCATCACATACATACGAAGCATATCCTCTAACACCTGATTGACCCTCTCAGTCTAACCATTTGTCTCAAGATGATAAGTTGTACTGAAATTGAGCCTAGTGCCCAAAGTTTACTACAACTCTCTCCAAAAGGAAGATGTGAAAAGAGAATCTCTACTAGATATAATCTTACGAGGAACACCATGGAGTCTGACAATATCTCGCAAGAATACTTATGCCACTATAGGTGTTGTGAAAGTAGTATGAACAGGTGAGAAGTGGGCTACCTTAGTCAACCTATCCACTGTCACCATAATAGCATCGTGGTGATGAGATGACATAGGAAGACCAACAACAAAGTCCATGGATATAATGTCCCACTTCCACTCAGGTACCTCATATGGCTGAAGAAGCCCACCTGGATGGTGGTGCTCTGCCTTAACTCTCTGACACTCCAAGCATCTAGCCACAATCTCTGCAATGTGAAACCTCATACCTGGCCAATGAAAGAGTTGCCTCAAATCTGCATGTAACTTCTTGACTCTAGGGTGCACTACATAGGGTGCTCTATGAGCCTCAAGAATAATGAAGTCACACAACCCATCAGAAGAAGGTGCATAAATGCATACTCTATGATGAAGAAGACCATTGGACTCTAGGGTATAATCTGAGAACTTCCCCTCAAGGGGTCTCTGAGCCTAAACCATCTGATAAACCTCATAATAGAATCCATCCTCAGGAAAGTGCTGCAAAATACATCCTCTCAAATTTGTGCTAGAATTCACAGATGATAGCTCGTGACATCTTTTTCTCAAGGCATCTGCAACAACATTCTCCTTACCCTTGATGTAGTGAACATCAAAATCATACTCACAAAGGAACTCCATCCACCTCCTCTACCTAGCATTAAGATATGGCTAAGTGAATATGTACTGCAAAATATGATGATCTGAGTGAAGCTCGAATCTATGACCCAAAAGAAAATATCTCCATCTCACCAAAGCATGCACCACTGTTGCAAGCTCAAGGTCATGGGTAGGGTAGTTAAGCTCATGAGTCTTGACCTGGACTCATAAGTAATATATCGACCACCCTACATAAGGATTTCTCCAATACCATCCAAAGATGCATCTGTACAAACTACAAACTCAACTGAAGGATCTGACACTGCAAGGATAGGTGTGATAGTGAGTGCTCTCTTGAGCTCCTAAAAATCTCTCACACACTTCTCTATCCACTCAAACTTCTTACACTTTCTCTGAAGGGAAGTGATAGGATGAGCCACTCTAGAGAATCCCTCAACAAAATGTCTATAATAGCTTGCAAGACCCATGAAGCTCCTGACCTCAGTCACACTAGTAGGTGTTGGCCAATCCATAATCACTCTAATCTTATATGGGTCAACAATTATCCCATTTCCTGATATCACATGGCCAAGATAATGAACCTCTAATCTGAAGAAGGAACACTTTGAAAAGATTTCAAACAACTGATTATCCCTCAAGCACTACAAAACTTGACTCAAATGCTCCTCATGCTCATGCTCATCTTGAGAGTAGATCAAAATATCATCCAAAAACACTACCACAAATTTTTCTAAGAATGAGTGGAATACTCCATTCATGAGACTCATGAACACATCTGGAGCATTCATGAGTCCAAAAGGAACCATGGTGAACTCATAATTGCTAATAGCGTGTACGGAATGTAGTCTTGTGGATATCACTCTCCATAATCCTCAATTGATGGTACCCTAATTTCAAGTCAATCTTAGAGAACACATGGGCACCGTGAAGCTAATTGAACAAATCATCTATCCTAGGAAGTGGATACCAATTCTTTATGGTCACCTTATTCAACTATTGGTAATCCATGCACAACCTAAGAGATCCATCCTTCTTCTTAATAAAGATGATAGGTACACCCCATGTTGATACACTAGGATGAATATGCCCTTTCTCCAAGAGCTCCTCCAACTGAATCTTGAGCTCCTTAAGCTCATGGGTAGTCATCCTATAAGGTGCTTGAGATACAGGCTTTGCCCCTAGCACAAGATCAATATGGAAGTCCACTTCTCTAGGTGGTGGCATACCAGGTAGCTTTGAAGGAAAACCATTTGCAAACTCCTACAAGATTGGATGGTCATCAAGGGAAGGCTCCTTCTCTACCTCCTCCTCTCTATCATTGATAGTGATGGAAAACAACTAGCAACCCTTTCACATGCACCTCTTAAGATACATAGCGAAAATAACATGAAGAGATATAGGTCTCTAAACTCCTAAGATCATTGAGGACACTTTGAAATCATCCACACACTCAACTCTCTTCTGCCTACAATCCATCTTAGCATTGTGGGCTTAAAGCCAATCCATGCCAAGAAAAACATCATAGGATCCAAGTGGTGTGATACATAGGTCAACTATGGTCATCATGTCCCCAATCGACATCTGACATCCTCTCACCAAGGAACTCATTGACACCCTAGCACCTGAGGCTAACTCAACCTCCCAACTCACATCCTGCCTAGCTTCTACTAGCTCGGAATGCTCCACTACAAAAGGAGTAATGAAAGAATCAGTAGCTCCTAAATCAAATAGAATAGAAATGCTACTACCTCCAATCCTACCTATGGCCTCAATAATCATGGCCTGATGCTCAGCCTAGTGGTTATCAACTACTGTAAACACTCGGTGTGATCTTCCCATGTCACCCACTATAGGCTCTAAAGTTTTCACCCTCTAGCTACCTAATGGACGACCTAAAGGATAATCCCTAGTAATGTACCCTATAGCACCACAAGTGTAACATGGACCTCTAGCCTGAATCTGAATCCTCTGAGGTCTAGAATGTTGTTTTCCTCCTATCATACTATATCTACTAAAGCCACCTCTAGAAGACTGTTGAGTTCTAGTTGGAGGTGTGTACTATGTCTAAGATCTCTGATCCCATGGAGGACCCTGTGAATGCCACTTCTTGGGCTAAGAGCCATGTTGTCCCTGTGGAGGCCTTTATCTCTGACTTTGCTGAGACTATTGCTACTATTGTGGCTAAGGTGCTCTAAATGATCCTGATGAGTGCTTCTGATTTCCTTTCCAATGGGATCTCTGGAAACTAGAAGACTATGGTGCGAGATTGTGGTTCTATGACCTATCTCGAGCATCGTGAGACCTAGTATGGATCTCCTCAGAAATCATGGCCCTCTCTATGGTATAACGCAAATCTCCTAGAGGTTTCATCCATACCCTATTAGAAATAACATGGTTAAACCCCTTAATAAAGAGGTTGACCTAAAGTTTCTCATCCTTCATATAGTCCATGTAGGGAAGGAGCTTGAGAAACTTGCTCTCATACTGTGCCACAAAAAGACCTCTCTGCTGAAGGTCATGGAACTCATTGATACATCCTTGTCAAAAATGATCTGACATGTATTAGGCTCTGAATCTCTCAAAGAATGTCTCCCATGTGAGGGTGTCTATGATCAGGTGGTTCTTACTAAGTAGAAGTGGTCCCTCTAAGAATATGTGCTACAAAATGTGCCTTCTGGTTGCTCTCATAAGGGTGCAACCCAAAGCAATGCTCAAGGCTCAAAAGCCATACCTTTGCCTCTATCCCATGCATAGATCCTAAAAAAGGTGGTGGTTGTAGGCGTAGAAGCTCTCTGATCTAATCCCCTACATCTTAGGGTTCTCTATGTACTACCTTAGGTGGTGGCTATGGCATGTGTATTGACTCACCCTAAAGTCTGCATGTCCCTCAACATGTCTTGAAGGAGGAATCCTACTCCTCTCTTGGACCTCAGTCTGCTGACCTCTTGGTGGCAACCTAACCATAATGATACTAGCAGGATTTTGAAGGGCATTCAAAATATCCTAGTTAGGGTTCGATGGTGACATAGGGGGAGGTCCCTACTCATCACCTACACCCTCTGCTGACTACTCAATATCCACTGCTGCCTCACGAATAACCTTAGTACTTTGCCCATGGTGATGACCACTACACGTAACTGGAGGCATCCTATACAAGGGTAAAACAAAAGATAAGTTGAAAACACAATGGGTTTAGGTTCCTAGAGTTGAAATTGTGCTTTGATACCAAAATGTCATGCCCAAAAATTAAGGCAAAACACACACAAATTTTCTTTTTTAAAAGCACAACACTCCAACTAGATAGCACACTAAGGTACACTCAACTCGATATCGAGATGCATTTACCAACACATATCAACTTGCAAGGGCAATCATGACATGCATTGGCTTGCCAACATCCCTTGTTCATCAAGTGCATTAGTCGAACGAAACCCTAACTAGGGTTTAACATAAAATTATGAAGGGGAATAACACCCAAGTCTAAAATCCAAAATAAGGGAATAAAAAATTAGGTCAACATTTAGGTCATCAGAACCTAGGGGTTTATTTGAAGATGAACAACCCTATAAATTAAATCGTAACCCTAACGACCCCTAACAAATACCAGGTGACCATTTAGGGTCTAATGCAAAAATTCAATTTAATGGGTTAAAAGGGATAATGTGGTCATGAAATTATCCCTAACACAAAACTAAGGTTAACCAATTATTAATAATTAAAATATAATTAAGTTCGATTAATTGAAGTAACATTAATATATTCCTTGATTAGTATTAATTTTAATTAAGGTTCAATAAACATAAATGTTATTCCAACTAAGGGATTAAAATATTTAAAATGAAATTATAATTACTAAATCAAAATATTATTAAATTATTAGGGATAAATAATTCACCTAGGTCCCTCCTAGGATTTATAAAATTATTTATTGCCTAATAATTCAAATATTTAAAGAAAATAGCAAGTGTCATTAAAATAATAAAAACCAATTAATTTCCTTAAATAGAATATTAATAATGTTTCAAATAATATTAAAATATAATAATTTAAAAATTTGAGACCTCAATCTCAAAATAATATTTAAATATTAAAATGGCCCATAAATAAATATCCAATGTTTTAAAGTTCATATAAATCAATAAAATATTTAATGGCCCAAAATTTAAAATTTTAATAAAGGAATCCTAGGATTCCAAAAAGCTAAAAATAAATAATAATTTTAAAATCAACATTCAAAAGAAAAAGGAAAAAGTCAATAACATTAAGGGCCAGTATTACATGGAATAACCTTCTTGATCAGCATCAGAATGTATGTGGAGAAAGGTCCATCTGGTGGAACCTCTATAAAGGAGATAAGCCTTTAGCTTAGATGCAGGGATGCTTAGCAAAGAAATGGAATGTAGTGGATATTAGTTATTTTTTGATATCATTGAGAATGAGAACCTGATTACATGGGAAGAACTTGCTTCTAGATATGACTTACCTCTCTCCCAATGGAGGACATACACCACTATCAGAGATGCATGCTCAACTCTTAATCTTCCTAGAGACATAGTTGTTGACTTAATCATGATGAATCTTATCAAGTGGATTGATGGAACCCCGCCGTGGAATACCAAAGTCAAAGTAGTTTATAGATTACTTGAAAGCATAGAGTCTATCATTGACCACCTTAATTCTAAATCGAATCTGAACCTTGACCCCAACACTTGGAGTAAATACCTTGGCAAGCTATGGCACACCCCTGCTAAGCCTAAAATGTTCTATTTCATGTGCATTGTCTTCTGCATAGGTTACCTATTAGGAAACCTACTGGGAAACCAAACTTCTTCTCTTATTGCTCTAAACCTGAAACTATCCTCGATATCTTCTTTGAATGTGAATTTGCCTCTGTCGTGTGGAAACTTTTTGGATTGAATCTCAATAGCAACTTTCAGGTTGTGAATATCATTTTTGAATCTATGTTGGGACTGAACAAAAGATGCAATCTTTTCTGGGCTTCTCTTTCTTTTCACATACTTTGGCATATTTGGAAGTTTAGGAATGACAATATCTTCAATAGTAGGAGTAGAACTCTCACAGAGTCTCTGCAAAGGCTCATCATTCTTAATATTTCCACGTAGGTTACTATGGTTATGCAGGTGAAAGAGCATTAAGCCTTGAGAGTCGTTCATGAGATTAGGGAAGTTTTTGACACAGAATAGGTCAAGTATAATATGACCACTAGAGCAGAAGTGGAATTTGATTTTGAGATCACCATTGGGTAGATGCAACAACAGATAAAAAATCAGAGGAAGGAGATAGATTTATAGACTGATATAAGAGATAGAGCTGCTCAAGATGTTCAAGTTAATCAGGCAGGAGGAGGAACTGGGTAGGGGATCACCACAATAGGAGACTCCATAGCAGTTGAACAGATGACCACCAGTAGTGAGTCGGTAGGCTTGAATCAAGGTGTACAAGAGCTGATTGCAGGTGATACCAGTCAACCATCCAGGGCTAACTCATTGAATGTGCTACCTATGGCAGTATTTCTTCCACTGCCTTGGGAGGCCTATTTCTCCAACCCCTACAATATCATCACCCATGATGACCTGTGCCTTAAATGGGCAGACCACCAACGACCATGGATGGCCTAGATTTCCCAGATAGAGCCAAATTAAAATCTTCTGAATATCTGATACTTTAAGGTTTTTTGTCGAAAGGATGGTTCCTAATTTTGTTTCCTTACGTATATTTGGGATGATATAATTTTTTGTAAAACTTAAACTGCTGTAATCTCTCATTTTCTTGTTAATATATTATGGTTAATAGAAAAAAAATATAATAATTTAAAAATCAGAGACCTCAATCTCAAAATAATATTTAAATATTAAAATGACCCATAAATAAATATCTAACGTTTTAAAGTTCATATAAATCAATAAAATATTTAATGGCCCAAAATTTAAAATTTCAATAAAGGAATCTTGGGATTCCAAAAAGCTAAAAATAAATAATAATTTTAAAATCAAC
>BSBK01006463.1:0-195000 GCA_027943335.1 Chamaecyparis obtusa
TATATATATATATATATATATATATATATATATATATATATATATATATATATATATATATATATATTATATATATATATATATATATATATATATATATATATATATATATATACAACAAATATTGTAGATAATTGTAATAATGTGTTGCACATAATGGTATTAAAAATAACAATATTTTAAAATATTCTCTTTATTTTGACATGAAATGGATTGATATCCTTCAACTATTTGACCACTACCTATTCATGCAATATTGTGATAACTTTGAATAAAACACAAAGATTAAGAAAACACCACTATTTATAGGAATTTAATGAACTATGTACTATCTTACAAAACTTAATCCCATTAATGGTCTTTTATAAAAAAAATGTAGTCTCTACTTTGTAGTCTACAACTAACTCAAGAGCTTCATGTATCTATTTGGATAAGGGTGTTTATAGTGTGTCCCACATTTTAGCCCTACTATGGCATTAACATCAACATTTTTAACTATATTTCCACTTTTTGACACCTATAACAATTAAATCATTAACAAATTCGAAGACAATGTGAACTATTGTATTTTTTTTAGGTTTTCTCTATGGATTACAATATTTTTATTAAAAAAGAAATAATTTATGATTTTTTTACCTAACTTGTTTTCTTATAGTTAATAAAGAAATCAAAATTGGATTTTCTTTTCATAAACTAGGAACTTATTTGTAGATAGATTTGTATTTTAAATTTTTAAACATAGACTTATAACACTAAGATGCAGTGCGTAGATATTTTTTCATATATTTTTGTTACATAATTTTTTTAATAACTTCTTGAAGTTCATTCTTCTCATTGGAAAATTGGAAAGAGAGGTGTAACTTTTTGAATATCGATCTCACCGCAAATTGTGCTACACCATTGAAATTATTTTAAATATGTTTTATTTTCAATATGAAATATTAGTATTTAACATGTATGTTGTTATGGTATATCTAAATAAAATAAAATATAAATTGCACCACAGTGCTCAATGGCATACCCCGAAATATTATGGAATGTCAATCATTAAAATTTTAAAATTTAGAATTTGGATTCATTATAAAGTTGCCAATGAGTGGCCTCATCCAAGATATCAAATGATCAAGTTTTCAAAATCATGCTACCTAGATTAAAATAGTCTATAAATTATGCAAGGAGCATTCAATTACATTTTTTAACACACTATGTTGGCATAAAGCTTAGTTGTCATCATTGGCAAACATCAAACAAATCGATCCTAAAGTACGAGCAACAATGTTGAACTAATAGACTTACTAGGTGAACAATGTACCTATATAGGGCACTTTAACACCAGTCCAGTCTTTTTACATCTAGTCTAGTAGAACATCATAGGAGACAAATGACTCAACTAGTAGCACATCACTTTGCTTTCAAATTGCATATTTTCTTGTCAGTTCTTTATAATCCAATCCAGATTTCGCAGACCATTTTGAGAAGAACAGGAGTTAGTTTTTTCTATGAGCATTTTGAGGTGAATAGAAGATCATTTTGCGAGATTTTTTATCAAGATTTTTGTATGAGATATTTTTGGGTTTCTTTCCATAACAACAATGTTTTGGATGGGTTACATCTTAGCACCACCGTTTGGTGTGATAATAAGAAAATTCTTATAAATACAAGTCATCATGCATTATAGGTGTTTTTGTTGAAAATCAAGACTGCAAAGAAAGAGAAGAGTAGAAGAGAAGAGTCTTCTAAAAAGGGATATAGTCACCAAGAGTGAAAGTGAAAGATTCAACAGCTAAGAAGAGCAAGGAGAGAACATGTATGATCTGATCGATAGATAATGTGTCAAAGAAGATCATTTCTTTTATTGTGTGAACCACATTTAAATCCCTTTATTAGGGTGGTCCCTAACAAGTTTTTTTATATAAATCCTTTCACCAAGTGACATCTTTATTGGTGTTTTAAAGTCCTCTAGTGAGGAAACTCCTTACAGGGTAAAGATCTTAACAGATCTCTATCAAATCCCTTTATTGGGTAGCACTCTAACCAGTGCTTTGTAATCCCTTAACTGGACAAATTTATTACTATAGTAGTAGAGTTCCGTGGGTTTTGTCCCATCGTGGTTTTTGCCTTCTAACCAAGGATTTTCATGTATATATCTTGTGTTGGTCTGTGCATGTGATTTTTATTTTTGAGTATTTAAGCTATTCTTTATATTTTCAGTATAAACATGACAAGAAACAAAAAAATGATTAAAATGAATTGAATTTACTGATTCACCCCCCCCCCCTCGCCCCTCAATAAATGGTTATGATTAACAATTGGTATTAGAGCCTAGCTCTCAGGTAACCGAAGCTTAACCACTTGAGAAAAGATCATGGAGGGTTATAGGTATTAGAAGTAGCTGGAAGAAGCAAATGAAATGATTGCTTCTCTTGAAAACAACCTGAGAAGATCTCTTGCTAAGAGAAAAGAATTGGCTCTACAACTTAGTGAAAGTTAGGAGACAATTAAAGAACTATCTAGACAAAGTAGTTCTAATGAAGTAGAAAAAATGGTCTCTGAAATCATGGAGAAAAACATGAACCTGACTAATCAAATCTCCAATTTTGAGAAAATATTAGGAAGGTCATGCTCTAAGGATGAGTGAACTCATTGAGGCAAGAAGAAAAGATGAGGATGAGAAAAATAGTGCCAAGGAAGTACTAAAAACTATTGAGAGAGAAAGAAACCTTGTTGAAGATGTTTTAAGAGAGAGTCATGCTCTCATAGCGCAATTGCATGCATACATGAAAGGAATAACTCAGGAGAAAGCCATCATGCATGAACATTTGCATGATAAATATGAGACATACAAAGAAATGGTTGTTGAAGTTAAAAAACTTAAAGCATATCTGAAAACTCTTGAGTGGAGAAATGAGAAACTTAGAAAATACAATGAGAGTTCTGAGAAGCTGGATGAGCAACTGAAAGCTCAGAGAAGGCACAATGGTCTCACAAGACTTGGGTACATAGATCAAGGCAACAAGGAAACTGATGATTCCTATAAAGTCAAGGGAATAAAGGAGGACAAGAAGAAACCAACTGGAGACAAAGGTAAAAGAATCTCCAAACCTTCTTGAAAACATTGTGGCAAACTGGGTCATAAATCTAATGACTGTAGGAATACATCGGTGAAACCTTTTACTGCTAACAACTACTATAGTAACTCTTATAAGTATGCCACAAGACCTTTTAATGTAGGTCATGATCAAATAGTGTGTCTAGTGGAAGTAGAGGAATATTCAAAGGTTATTTCTATTCATGCAATAAATTTGGACACAAAGCAGGAACTGACCAATAAACAAAGGAAAAGGCCCAGCTAAATCAACCAAGAGGAATTTGATTCCTAATCAAAAGGGAAACACCATTGAATAGACCAAAATGGAAGTAAAGAAGATATGGTTTGAAAAGGGGACAAAGAGCTCTGAAGGAGAGAAATCAGAGATAAAGTCATCATCCACTAATGATGATATCTCTTCAGATAATTAAGCCAATAGGGCTTAAGGGGGAGCATGTAGAAATGATATTTTCCCTAGAGTAATTGGTGATATTTATTCTCACTCAGTAGAGGTTGGTACAAGGAAGAATGCACTGGTCTAAGGCCAAAGGACTAATCAAATGGATAAGATGTTATTACATGGTCGATGTTTCATCTGAGGCTGTTTTAGTAAATTAGTAAAGCGTTGGTGAACCGGTTGATAAAGGTAAAGTTAGGTAAGGCTAATTAAGATGGGAACCATTAAAAAAAGTTGTCATTTTTTAATTACCATTGTGACTTGAGGGTATAAAAAGGAAAGTTTATTACTCATTTCACTTTACTTTATGTTTTGTGATAATTGCCTTAAAATCTTGAGTAATAATTTCTTTTTGTGATTCGTGATCTTTTCTTTATGTATTCTTCAAATCTAACAGAAGCTTTCTATGTGTTATCTTTCTAACACAACAAAATTTTCATCATCATCTGTCAGAAATCTTATCTACCTCAATCAACATGAGAAACTAGAATATGATATCATACCAATGCAAGACATGTCGAATGATCTGGCTAGAGCCCTATTATTAATTCTAGATGACGTATTATTAACAAATGACGTAACTTCCTTCATTCACAAAAAATAGGAGGAGTTGGGAGAAACATACATATAGAGAAAATATCTATGGCTGATCTCCAAAGACAAAAAACTTAAGGCTAAATATGCTCAACTAGAAGCAGTCGAATTGACCAATGGGATCAAGTATCCTACCATGTTTCATCCTGACTAGATTCAGTTGGTACTCATTTGAATACATGATCGAGGAAATGTGGTTAGCAAAAGGCATTGTTACTCCAATAAAAAAGGAATATTTGAGGAGAGTAACCAGGTTCAACGCCACATGGGAATCCCTTACCCTAAGAATAATTTCCAACATTGAAGTCACTCGACTCACAAACTCAAAGTATGATAGTCATATGATAATTGTAACTGAAATTGAAGATCAAGGTGTCTGGTTTGCTACTGTGGTAATCAGTTACAAGGTTTGTCAGTCTAGTAGTGTCAACAACATACCAAGTCGAGCTATTCATGCAGCCCATAGAATAATGCATGACAATTCTCAATACAACATATGCACTATGCTGAGAAGTAAAATCTTTGAGAACCTAGAGAAGCTCGGTATGGTCAAGAATAAATTCATGAACAATGGGACAGTGATGGTATGTCTTTTCTTCTTTTACCATAAATTTTTCCCAGGAGTGGGTAAAGTTACTTGGGAAAGAAACAGATCCGTTATGGTCTAGATAGGAGGGATGGTTAATAGTCTAGGAAATCAGTTTAATAAAGTGATGACTGATTATTTTGAATATTTTCAACTCAGAATGCATCAAAGGGAAATGATTCCATCTGCAATTGTAGATGAATACAAGGATGAAGTTTTCTTCCTTGTTAGCAATGATCACTGCATTATTCAAGATGTTGAGCCAAGAACTAAATTTGCACCACAACTTGGCTATGAAATTTCATCAAAGACTACCAAAGCATATGCTGAGGCACTTCAGGAGAGTAACCTATATCTTTCAGCCAACCAATTTGGAACCTATGATGAGATAAGTGTAAATCTCAAGAATATTGTACCTTCAAAGATAACAAAGAAGGTAACTTCAAAACAGTCTCCTACACCTAAGAAAAGGAAGCCAAACATACAAGAACCTAGAGTTCAAAAGAAGAAGATGCAGATGGTTACAATCGAACAATCATAAGGTGGGGACTTAGAAGAAACTAAGACAAAGAATATCACCACCTACATAAGAAGTATGGGAAGATGGTACAGAAGGAAGTATCAAAGGCTGTAAACTAAACCATTGATGAATTGGTTGAAAGAATAACGATGACAGGTAGAATGGGAACTGTTGACCGAAGATACACTTTGGCAAGTGATGAAGATAAGGAAATTATAAGATGTTGTAGTCTACAAATTACATAAGTTTAAGAGAATGCCTACTGAGATTCGTGGCTCAGTACCTGTAGTGCTATAGGAGATTATCGAAGGAAGATGGAAATTCTCAATAGAGAAGGATAAATAGTTGAGAATAAAGGCACTTTTGGAAGTGAAAAGCCACTTGAGCCTAAAAGAGGCAACCAATAAAGAAGACATATAAATAAAGTTTTAAAATTAGAAAAAGGATTGGTCAAGTTCTAATTGGAGAAGTTGACATGGTTCATGAAGAAGTTGTAATGTGGACAACCATTCTAGAGAAGAAACACTAGGCTAAAGTTAAATGTTATAAGACATTAGTGAAACCTAAAAAAGGATACTGATAGAGGCAAAGGAATTCTAGACATTGATGCAATGCTCCAACTAAAGCCAAAAATAGAACCAGTTATTGTAGATATCACTAAAGACACAAGTGATGATTGTACTCCACTTGTAGACATCAATGAAGACACTAGTGGTTATCTTACTCCACCGACTATCTTAGCATCTCTGAAAAAAAGGTAAAGCTAAAACCCTTATTGTTGATGACATAGTTGATGAGATATTATATTTTGGATAAGTTAGAAATGTTGCTAAATGGTTTAGTGCCTTAGGCACTGATGATAAAGATAACATTGAACTATCCCTTTTAGAGCTCTTTCTCTATTTCAACCAGGCACCAAAGGACTACAAGCCCCTCTTCCCACCTAATCTCAAAAAAAGGCTACTAACAAAATGGAGAGGAGCAGAAAAGAATGCTAAAATTTTAAGGGAAGTTATAGAATAGGTTTAACCAGGTCTTGATAAAGAAAAAATCAAGATTCTTTTGGAAGCAGAAGTATTGAACTTGGATACTACTATTAGAATGGCCAAAATTATAAATGGGAAAGAAAAAGAAGTGTATGAAGAAATATTTTGATTATGAAAAATCATGACTTCAATACTCTAGCAAAGAGGCAAGAGAAACTTGCATCATAAAAGGTATCTATAGAGGCACCTTAGTCAATAGGTTCTAAGGATACATCTCTGTCAGAAAGCAAAGATCCCCAAGATAACTGAGAGGGGGGGGGGGGGGGGGTGAATTAGTTATCTGATAATTAAACCATTTATCAACTTCAATATCAACTTCAATAGCTTTAAACCATATAATCAATGAAGTAACCAACCATAAAAATATAATCATACACAATGACACAATAACACAAGATATGTTAACTAGGGAACCTCTTTATCAAAGAGTAAACCCTGATGGAAATGATGCCCACAAAATGATGCACTAATACAAAAGTTCCTTGTGAGAGGATGGACCCTGTTAGGAGTCTTATTAAATACATTCAGTACATATTAATCTTTGTTAGGAGATTTTGAATCCCTGTTAAAAGATTCTAACCCTGTTAGGAGTTATGGAAGACAGAAGGACCCACTGCCCAAACAGCTTCAAGGCAAGATCTCTGAACTCACTATCCAAAAGATCTTAGGATTATTCAATAGAATAATATGAAATATGTTACCTCCTTCACACTATTCCAAAATCACACTCTCTGCTACACAAGATCACAAATCCAGATCTTTGTACTTCGCAAGTCTTCCTTCATCACTGAATTAGCTCTATTCTTCACCTCATGCATATATTCACATCACAACTTTCACAATTTCATATCACAACTATTACAATCCCATATTTCAACAAGGTAAACATTCCTTCCTTTATAACACACTCAAATAATTACGAATGAGTCGGCATCCAAATATAAAATAATAATTTCAACACGCTACATCAAAATTACATAAAAACTGTCAACTTTCAGATACAATAACTTTTCAATCGTGTGACCTCAAAGTTTGTGCTATGAACCACATCACCAAAAATGAGTCTCAAACTTCCCTTTAATTTCACAGAATTAGATTCCATCTCGGTTAGGAGATATCCTCCGATTACCAAAAACTGCTACTCAGGAACACTGCCAGAGTACTGCTTCCACCAAAATGCTTATAACTTTCATGAATAAATGAATTTCTTTTTGCGCTGTTAACCATAGGTTAATAACACACCAAAGAACATACCATCAATTGCGCATAAATCAATTTGCAATATAACATGTGCACAAAACAAAATTGTGCCTGCTTCTCTGCTAAACTCCAGAATATCACAGTGTTGACATCAATGACAATCATAGTCATGAATGCAACAACCATTGCTATAGAATGACTGCCAAAGGCTTCAACATTCATTCCTAACAATCTCCCCCATTGCATTGATGGCAACATAGATGAAAAACATCCAATGTTCCAAAAATCCAATCACTACTGCTCAACTGCTCTATTGCTCTTCATCAATCAAATCTTACTTTGTTTTCCTATTCAGTCTCTCCAACAACTGTAGTTCCTCAATGTTTTTCATGATTCTCTCCCCCATTGACATCAATGACATAAATTCTATCACTATGTCAAACAATAGCTCAATGTCAAAAGACACTGTTAAAAAAAAATCAAAAAAATCACTAGAGTCCTCAATGACTCACCTCAAATACGCATACTCCCCCCATAGAGGAAGTACCAACATCCAATCCAAAAAATAAATAGGTCCATATTCCACTAGATGGATGCAACCAACTACATCATTATTCAAAAGTAGGTTGGGGCATAACCCCAAGCATACCTCTCAGATACTCAAATGTATCCTTAAGCAAAGGCTTTGTAAATATATCTGCTATCTACTCCTTTGTGCTTATGTATTCCAGTTTGACTTCTTTATCTGCAACTTTCTCTCTTACAACATGATACTTGATCTCTATATGCTTAGTTTTAGAATGTAATACAGGATTCTTAGACATACTAACTGTATTGGTGTTATCACAATGTATAACAATAGGCTCATCAAACTGAATTCCAATATCTTTCAACATTTGCTTCATCCAAATTATCTGGCTATAATTGTTTGCTACTGCTACATACTCTACTTCTACTATACTCAGTGAGATACAATTCTTCTTTTTGCTCAACCAAGAAACTAATCTTCCTCCAAGAAAAAAGGCTCCACCACTGGTGCTTTTCTTATCATCAACACTGCCTCCCCAATTAGCATCAGTATATGCACATAGGGTAAAATCATTAGAAGTTTCATACCACAATCCATAGTCCATTGTGCCTCTAAGATATCTCAATATCCTCTTTATTGCTGCATAATGTGACTCTCTAGGTTCAGCTTGAAATCTTGCTACCATTCCAACTAAATGTTGTATATCTGGTCTAGTGTGTGTCAAGTATTGTAATCCACCAATCATGGATCTATATTTCTTCTGCTCAACTGCTGGTGTTTCATCTTTACTAGATAGTTTATGTCCTGTAACCATAGGTGTTCCAACTGGTTTACAATTCTCCATACCAAATCTTTTCAACAAATCATTCAAGTACTTTGTCTGACTTACAAAGATACCATCTTATTTTGTGTTATATGTAATCCCAAAAAGTATTTCATTTCTCCAATCATACTCATTTCAAATTCTATCTTCATTTCATCAGCAAATTTGTCACTAGCTTCATCTTCTCCTCAACAAAAATAACCAAAACTAACAATCCATTCTCAATTTCTTTTGTATACAAATTACTATCAGCTATTCCTTTTGTAAATCCCAATTTTAACAAATACTTATCCAATCTAGCATACCAAGTTCTAGGTGCTTTCTTTAGTCCATACAATGCTTTGTTTAGTTTACATACCATGTCTCCTTCTTGAGTCAAAGGAAAACCTTTAGGCTGCTCAATGTAGACTTCTTCTTCTAATTCACCATTCAGAAATGCTGACTTCACATCCATCTGATACACTTTGAATTTCTTAAATGCTGCATAAGCCAAAAATATTCTTACTACTTCAAGTCTTGCCACAGGGGCAAAAGTCTCTTCATAGTCAATTCCTTCTTGCTATGAGTATCCCTTACATACCAATCTTGCTTTGTTTCTAATTACTTCTCCTTGTTCATTCATCTTGTTCCTAAATACCCATTTAGTTCTAGTCACATTTTTGTCTTTAGGTCTAGGGACCAATTCCCATGTCTTGTTCTTTTCAATCTGATCCAATTCTTCTTTCATAGCTTTAATCCAAAGTTCATCTTCACAAGCTTCATTAGTAGACTTAGGTTCAATTTGAGAAATCAAACATAAATGTACCTTCTTTCTAGTCATAACTCCTCTGTCCAAACTTCCAATCACTTGTTCAATAGGATGATGTCTTGATATATACCTGTTAGGTGTTTGTAGTCACTGATCTTTCTTCAATTTTAGATTCTTCTCTAGATTCTTCAACATGACTTTCATTCAACAATTCACTGTCAGTCTCAAAAAATTGTTCAGTAGTTTCAATGTTAGGCTAAGGGTTAGTTCCTTCATTAGATTCATAATCAAGCATTCTTTCCTGAATTTTAAACTTCTCATCAACTTTTACAATTGCACTTTCAACAATAGTCTTAGTTCTCTTATTGTAACATCTATATGCTTTTCTTTTCAAAGAATATCCAAGAAAAATTCCTTCATCACTTCTAGGATCAAACTTTCCTATATCATCATCTCTCTTAATATAACATTTGCTTCCAAAAATTCTAAAATACTTAATTGAGGGTGCATGTCCAAACCACAATTCATAAGGTGTCTTGTCTGTGTCTGCTCTGATTTTTACTCTGTTCATTGTATATATTGTTGTATTCACTGCTTCTCTCCAAAATGTCTTTGCCAAATCACCTTCAAACAACATAGCTCTAGCTGCTTTAGTAACTGATCTATTCCTTCTTTCTGCAATACCATTTTGTTCAGGTGTTCTAGGGGCTGAAAACTGTCTCTTAATACCATTTACTTCACAAAAGGTGTTAAACTCTTTAGATGTAAATTCTCCACCTCTATCAGATCTCAAACATTTAATCCTCATTCCTGATTCATTCTCAACTTTATTCTTCATGACCTTAAACTTATCAAATGCTTCAAATTTTTCTTTCAAAAATGCAATCCACATCATTCTTATAAAACCATCAACAAGAATCATAAAATAACTTTCTCCATAGAATCCTCTAGTCCTAGTAGGACTTCTCAAGTCTGTATGAACAATCTCCAACTTCTTTGTAGATGTGAACTTCTTGCTAGGAAATGAACTCCTTTTCTGCTTAGCCATCACACATTCCTTGCAAATCATGTTAGTAGGCTTCATAATCTTAGGTAAATCTCTTACTGCAAGTGTAGAACTTACTTTCAAAATATTATCAAAGTTTATATGACAAACCTTCTATGCCATAACCAACTGTCATCAATCTTAGTCATCAAACATGTCATCTCAGTAGAGTTCAACTAAAATACATTACCTCTAGTTCTAGATCCTGTTCCAATCAAATTTCCATCTTTATCCTTAATCACACAAGTTTTCTCAGTAAACCAAACTTGATATCCCTTATCCACTAACTATCCAACACTCTAAATATTATGTTTCAATCCATCAACAAAGTAAACTTCATCAGTATTAGTCTTTCCATCAAGAGTAATAGATCCTATACCTTTAATCAAACAAGGTGCATTGTTACCAACTCTAACAACTCCTCCATCATAATTGTTAAACTTTATGAACTTTCCTTTATCACCAATCATATGATGTGAACAACCACTATCTATAATCCAATCAGCTTTCTTTTCAACTTGGGAAACTAAGGCTTTTTCTTCCTTAACATTAGATTCAGAATTTTCTTCCTTAATTGCTACAAATCCTATGTCATCAAAGTTATCATTATCACTGTCGCTCAAATGTCTTTCAATTCCTTCTTCAATTTCTTCATCATTTGCATAATAACATTCTTTAGATCTTCTAGGCTTAAAATTGTTTCTATACTTCTTAGCTCTCTTAGGACACTTAGATGCAAAATGACCATATTCTTGACATGTCCAACATTTAAAGATTTTCTTACCATCTGGTTCTCTTTTCACAAGCAAGGCAATACCTTCTTCAATCTTCTTATCTTCATCAGATTTGGATCTGCTACTGCTGGCATAATCTCCATTCACACTTGTACTTCTAGACAAAGTAGGTCTAATGCTAAGAGCATTGAATGTTGTCTCCACTCTAGGTAGTTCTCCTGATAATCTCAAATTCATCATTGCTGCTTCCAATCTTCCAAGAAGAGTCTCTCTTGAAAAGTTTGGTGTACAAAGTATCACTTGTTCAATCATTTGTGTAGTCTGCCTAAATACCGGTGTCAATGTTCTCAAAATATTCCATATTACTTCATTCTCTGTCTTTTCACCTCCACAAGACTTTATTCCTGCAACAATTTTTGACATCCTACCAATATAGCTTCTAATAGATTCATCTTCCATCATTATTATGTCTTCAAATACACAAATCCAATTATTTAACCTAGCTTTCTTTGCATGTTCATCACCTTCAAAAGTAGAATGTAAAGCTTTCCAAATATCATAAGATCTAGTTAAACCTTTTACCTGACTATATTCATTCTCCGAAAGTGCTGATGAAAGTGCTTCTCTTGCAAGTATGTTACACATGAATAGATCTACCTCATCTTTTGAACTTGATTCAAGACTGTCTTCTTCAATTATAGTTCTCTCATTTTTTGTAATCAACCAATAACCTAGTCCTAAACACAAGAGATGTGTCTTCATCTTTTCTTTCTAGATGTCAAAATTTACTCCATCAAACTTAGGGATTTCTTTCTTGAAATTCACCATAGATCTCCTTAAGTTGTTAAACTTCTCTTTCAAGGACCTGCCACTCTGATACCAATTGTTAGAAAGAAAATATCCCCAAGATAACTGAGAGGGGGGGGGGCTGAATCAGTTATCTGATAATTAAACCATTTATCAACTTCAATATCAACTTCAACAGCTTTAAACCATATAATCAATGTAGTAACCAACCATAGAAAGATAATCATACACAATGACACAATAACACAAGATATGTTAACTAGGGAACCTCTTGATCAAAGAGTAAACCCCGGTGGGAATGATGCCCACAAAATGATGCACTAATATGAAAGTTCCTTGTGAGAGGATGGACCCTGTTAGGAGTCTTATGAAATACATTCAGTACATATGAATCTCTATTAGGAGATTTTGAATCCTTGTTAAAAGATTCTAACCCTGTTAGGAGTTATGGAAGATAGAAGGACCCACTGCCCAAACAACTTCAAGGCAAGATCTCTGAACTCACTGTCCAATAGATATTAGGATTATTCAATAGAATAATATGAAATGTGTTACCTCATTCACACTATGCCAAAATCGCACTCTCTGCTACACAAGATCACAAATCTAGATCTCTGTACTTCGCAAGTCTTCCTTCATCACTGAATTAGCTCTATTCTTCACCTCATGCATATATTCGCATCACAAATTTCACAATTTCATATCACAACTATTAAAATCCCATCTTTCAACAAGGAAAAAATTCCTTCCTTTATACCACACTCAAATAATTACAAATGAGTCGGCATCCAAATATAAAATAATAATTTAACACGCTACATCAAAATTACATAAAAACTGTCAGCTTTCAGATAAAATAAATTTCCAATCATGTGACCTCAAAGTTTGCACTGTGAACCACGTCACCACCAATGAGTCTCAAACTTCCCTTTAACTGCGTAGAATCAAATTCCATCCCGGTTAGGAGATATCCTTCGATTACCAAAAAATGCTACTCAGGAACACTGCCAGAATACTGCTTCCACCAAAATGCTTATAACTTTCATGAATAAATGAATTTCTTTTTTTTGCTATTAACCATAGGTTAATAACACACCAAAGAACATACCATCAATTGCACATAACTCAATTTACAATATAACATGTGCGCAAAACAAAACTATGCCTGCTTCTCTGCTAAACTCCAGAATATCACTTTGTTGACATCAATGACAATCATAGTTGTGAATGCAAAAACCACTACTACAGAATGGCTGCCAAAGGCTTCAACATTCATTCCTAAAAATCTCAAGGTAAACAAGAAAAGGAAATTTTCCCACCTGAATAGTTCACAACCAGTGATCAAGATATAGCCGATGAAAAGGATAAAATCAGAGACAAGGATACAAATGGTGAGAAGGAAAATACTAGAGATTACGACATAACAAGTGAGAAGACCACAACTAGTGTATAGGCTACACTAATCAGACCAGTGGAATAAGAAATAAGGGAATCATCAGCCATGATGGCTGAAGAAAAATACACTGATAAACAAGAGATGGTCAAAGTTGACCCTTAAGTTGCTGAAGAGGAAGAAGAAAAGAAAATCGGAGAAGAAAAATAAGAAGAAGAGGAACAACAGGAAGAGCCTCAATAATAAGTAATGGTGGAAGTAGAGAAGCTACCATAAGAAGAGATAGAAAAGGTCATTAGACAGAAATAACTTGTAGATGTACCAAGCTCATCTTCATAAAAAAGGAAGCTATCGTTTGCATCAAACCCTGACTCCAAGAAAGGAAAAATAGACACCTCACCAATAGGGGACTCTTTGACATAAAAAAAATGTTAACAAGATAGTCAATGAAGCTCACAAAGAGGAAACAAGACATGGTTCTCACTAATGTTAAAAAAATTTTGTACAATTTTTCTCCTGATGCAAATATTGATGAAGAAGAACCCATAATTGATGGGCTAGAAATTTTGGCACAAGCAATTGGAGAAGATATAATAGATCCATAAACTATAGCTATTAATCATTTTGAAAAATGGAGAATAACTATCCTCCATGACCAGATTGAAGCACTAAAAACCACTGTGGCTACCAGTACCGGCGAACTAAAGCAATAGGTTCAAGATGCTAGGAAGATTATAACAAAAACTTTAAATTTTGAAGATTTTGTGAAGGATATTATGGAGAGAACCACTAGGAAAACACAAAAGATAAAAGACACAACTTCATGGTTCAATGCTAATAATTCTTCAACAATAGAGTATAGTCATGAGCTAAATAGTTTAGCTCTCACATTTAGAAAGGTATTCAAAGAGAACACAAAGAGAATCCAAGATCTCATTGGATTTCAGTTATACATAGATCCAACTTTTGATTTGATATAGAAAATAGAAAATGATGCTAATATACTTCTCAATGAGTGAGACTATAAGAAAATTAAGGACATGGAGAATCTAATTTTCTCTCTCCAAGAAATGAAGTATACCCTAGATCAAGTCACAACTTCATAGAAACCATTCCTAGTTTCCACTAGGAAGATCTACAAGGATATCTTCAACACACTACAGTTATGAGTTGTTCACACACTTTGTCTCTTGGAGGCAAAAAGAGGAAGATATTGGAAGAGAAAGGGGAAGATACTAGAAAATACTGGATATGACTGGATATAGTAGAGAAAGTCTATAGGGGAAGTACTTTGATGAGAGACAAGTAATGATATATGTTATGATATTTTTTTTCACTAATGGCAAAGGGGAAGATTTTTGGCGTAAAGCTTAGTTGTCATCATTGGAAAACATCAAACACATCGATCCTCAAGTATGAGCAACAGTGGTGAACCGGTAGACTTACTAGGTAAATAATGTACCTACACCGGTCACATTAATACCGGTCTAGTGTTATCCAAGAAGTTTAGTAGAACACCACAGGAGGCAGATGACTCAACCAAGAGCACACCAATTTTCTTTCAAATTGCATATTTTCTGGTGAGTGCTTTATAATCTGGTCTGTATTTTGTGGATCATTTTGAGAAGAACTGGAGTTATTTTTTTCTGTGAGAGTTTCGAGGTGAACAAAATACCAGTTTGTGAGATTTTTTATAAAGAGTTTTGGATGTGATATTTTTGGATTTCTTTCCAGAACAACAACATTTTGGATGAGTTACAGCTTAGCACCATCGTTTGGTGTGATAATAAGAAAATTCTTATAAATACAGATCATCATACATTAGAGGCATAGTTGTTGAAAATCAAGAGTGCAAAGAAAGAGGAAAATAGAATAGAAGAGTCTTTTGAGAAAGGATATAGTCACCAAGAGTGAAAAAAGAAAGATTCGATAGCCAAGAAGAGCATTAAGAGAACATGTATGATCTAAATGATAGATAAAGTGTCAAAGAAGATCATTTCTTTTATTGTGTTAAGCACGTATATAAATCCCTTTATTAGGGTGAGCCCTAGTAGGTTCTGTTGTATAAATCCCTTCATCGGGGGACATCTTTATTCTTATTTTTAAGTCCTCTAGTGAGGCACCTCCTTACAGGGTCAAGATCTTAAGCTATTTCTATTAAATCCCTTTATCAAGTAGCATTCTAACTAGTGCTTTGTAAGCTTTTTTAATCGGGAAACTTTATTACTCCAGTAGTGGAGTTTCATGGGTTCTATCCCACCATGTTATTTTCCTTCTAATGGAGGGTTTCCATGTATATATCATGTGTTTTCCTATACATTTGATTTCTATTTTTGAGTATTTAAGCATTCTTTATATTTTCAGTATAAACAGGATAAGAAACAGAAAAAAAAATAAAAATAAAAATAAAAAAAAAATATAAAAAATATATATATATATTAAAAGAAATTGAATTTACCAATTCACCCTCCTCTCAGTAACTGATTAGGATTAATACACTAGCATTTGAGAAACCTAATCAAGACCCTACCTCCTCTCCCAGATTTGGCTCCTCTTGCCTAATAGTCTACTACTCTTTTGTTAGTAACTAGAGATTTACTCCATTGTCATTTTAATAAACTGACAAATAACTCAAAAATAGCTTCTCTTGTCATGAAATTCTCCTTCTACCATTTTAATCTAGCATTCCCTAATGGTGGGGGCTATTTCGCCATTTCCTCTTTCACTACAAACATTTTTTGACTTATTTTGTTCATAGTTTTGCAATCTTAGGCATGGATTACGACACATTTTTTAAAGCTTTGGTAAAATAAAGGGCCTTGAGTTTCCCTCTCAAAATTTAGCGTCATGTTTCAAAAAATAAAATTCAATAAGCCTTTAACAAGATACACACAGAGAATGGAGGTCATGTATTTTTCCTTTAACTATAGAACTTAGGATCAAACCCTTTTTTGTAATTTATAATGAATTTTAAGGACCTCTAAAACCTACTAATTTATTTATGGGTTTTCATGGAATTAGTTAATCCCTGGTCCCACATCTTACTTTAAAAAAAAAATCAAGTAAATTAGCTAGTGGATATTTTAATGGTTCTAATTTGGGTGTGATAAGTGACCTAAAAGATGATGAATTGACTCAAGCCTTGCAATGTGCACATGTATCCTATAAGTCTAGATTGGACGACCTTAAAAGACCATAAATCAATTTTATCGATTGCATTAAATCTATCCATTTTTAGGTACCAGTCCCTTTGATGCTTTTTCCATTGTGCTTTTATGATATAAATGGTTTCTTTGACTTTTTGACTAACTTATTTTCTCTGACTATTTCTCTTATCTTATTTTCTTTCAAACTTTTCCCTTTTTTTGGTCGCATCCTCATCGTTCCCTATCTATTGCTTATTGATGACTTCAAATCATTCATCTTGTCTATGAATAACGTAATAAAAATTTATGTTATATTCAGAAAAATGTATACCAATAGAAATATGGACCGTTGAACTCATTATCATGTTACAATGATTGTGGTAGTTAATAGAAATTACTTATACTGGCAATGACCTAAAATATTCTATGCATTACATGTTCGTATATATTTTGAAATCAACAGTCCAAAATTTGTTAGAACCAATGGACTACCGCCAAAGGAATCTTGGTTCATTTTGGGTTTTGTCAATTATTCTGAATGATAAGTGTTGAACCATTGAATTTAAGCATATTGCTGAATATTATAATTGTTGTTGCTCTCTCCCTTCCTATTGACCAATGAGACTCATCTCTATCCACAAGCTAAGAATTATTCTAAAATTGTCATGGATTATAGAATAGGTATTGTTGTGGACAATATAAGTATAGTAATACTATATTAATTATTAAATTAAGATTTATATACTACCCAAAATATTTGACATATAAATAAATAATATTATAAATACTAATTAAAGATTTAAATTATATTGATACATAGCTTATATTATAATATAAATATACATAAATAAATATTAAAACTTTAGTCTATCATTTTGTAATTATAATGTATAGAAAATATGTATTTTTACTTTTTAGTAGATATTAAGAATTGTCAGTTTATTTAGGATATGTATTTTACAAAATTTCAAAATTAATTTTGTAAATAGTGATTATAAGTTTAATAAATACAATAAATAAGATGTGAATAATTGAATTTTGGAGGGATATGGGAGCAGAGATAGAGAGGTCTATATGTCAAAGCAGAGGGATATGAATAATTGAATTTTAGACGGAATGGGAGAAAAGATAGAGAGATCTATATGTCAAGGCAGAGGAATATGGAGAGAGAGAGAGAGAGAGAGAGAGAGAGAGAGAGAGAGAGAGAGAATTAACAAAGGGGAGACATATAGGGATATAGAGGGATGGATAGATAACAATATAGAGACAGAGAAATATGTGAGGGAACAAATATGGAGATGTGGAGATTTAAAGGTTTAGGAAGGGGTGATGAAGAGAGATGGATGGATAGAGAGAGGGAGATGTGTCTATATATGGAGGGGGGAGAGGAAAATAGAAATAGAGATGAATACAGAGTGAGAGGAATGAGCTAAATATAGTTAGAGAGATAGAGATAGATTGAGAAGTAAAGATAGAAAGAGATGTAGGGAGATACAAAGAAAGACATAGAGAGGATCAGATAAAGAGGAAGTGATAAAAAGAGATATAGATAGTGAGATAGATTGATAGAGAGATAAGGAGATAAAGAGAGGATGATAGGAAGAGACAAACAAAAAGACAAATACTTAGTTTTTCTTCCATACCTCATAGACATACCCATTGCACACCAAAGTGCGATTGTGAGTTAATTTACCATTTTAACACAACTTGCGAAAACAAATCATGCTTTGAGCGGTCTTCAATCACCGCAGACAATGTTCGCATTTTCAAACTGTCAGGTAGTCATGCTTTGAACATACTTCAATGCAGTTGTTCGCATTTTCAAACTGTCAACAGAATAGGTGGCAATGGTCTAAGGAAACACTATTCACGTCTTTTGCCTTTATAGAAGGCTGTGATCTCATTCAACAAAGGAGCATACCAAGGCTTCCGATGGCTAAAAATTCCTCCGCGGAGAGGCAACGCCCCCACGTTGAGATTAGCAGAAGTGAAATCTCACCCGGGGATCACATTTACACTCCGCGTGCTGGCATCTTCGACCACCACGGTACTCTCGTTATATATATATATATATATATATATATATATATATAATAGATTTGTTGCAGTAGGCCTGGAAACTGTTTGTGAAGATTCTCGCCATTTGGGTGATTTACGTACAGGTATTTAAATTGGGAAGGATAAAGTGATACATTTTCAAAAATCCGTTGATGACCTGCTGCTTGGAAGTGGAAGTTCTAGCGCTGGATCCGGCGAGTGCCCTGATTGTGGCCACCACAGGCGAAAGAGTGGAGTGGTGAAGAGTTGCGTAGATTGCTTTTAGCTCGGAGGGAAGATTTATCGATATGAGTATGATTATCGTGAGCGGTTAATAATGTGGAGGGCAAGATTAATGAAATAGTGCACGTCGGCTGCTTCTGATTCCCCGGAAACTGTAATTCATCGTACAAAGGAGCTGCTTAGGTTTGGGTTTGGGAAGTACGATCTGATGTTGAACAACTGTGAGGGCTTCGCTCTCTTTTGCAAGAAGGGGAAGCTTATTGAAAGTGGGCAAGTAAGATTCTCCTATTGTCTGCCATTCATTATTGTCACATCTTTCAGCTTGCCATTTGTGGTTGCCTTCATTGACTGGGAGGCGATTCGCCAATTTCACGCACGAATGCCATAGTTGGTTTCTGAGTCCCAGCCTATAATGCGGGGAACTAATGTATTCACCCGATTCTATTGTCTTTATGCTGTGTTCTATTGAGAGGGCTATCTCTAGTTAGTTTACTATGTGAATTAATGCCTAATGGATACATTTTCTTTAGTCATACCTGGTTATTTTACAAAAAAATCTGTCTAAATCAGACATTTAATCTGAAAATTACAAGGATTAACAGTAAATTACATGTCTTCTTCATGATATTTGTATATACGCTGCATCTAATGTTAAGGGTTATATCAACTATTAATTTTGGATCGTTGTATTTTTATCATTCGAGTGAACATCGTGTTGAACAATTTAGGTCTATGGAAAGCTCTAAGCTTCAAACTCTTGGATTTTAAACATAAGTTGTGGAGGGTTTTCTTCAATTGGACGGAAAAAGTGTTCTAACAAATAAAAAGAATTTATGGGGAATTTTTTTATGGGTTTCTAATGTTTTGGGCGTGTCTTTGTTAGGGTATGTGAGTCAAGTCTAGATGAAGGAAAATTTGCGAAGCTTTCTGAAGACCAAATAACACAGCACGATAAATGCCGATCCTGACAAGGATAATGCTGTTAACCCCACATTAAGGGCCTGTTTGGGTGCTTGTATTAGAGCTCAATTCCAGAATTAGATTTTCAGATAATTCAATAACACGTTTGTGTCCATCAAAAAAATTGGAATTGGAATTTCAAAATTTCAATTTTGCCCACAAAATAGGCATTTCATCTTCCACTTGAAAAGGTGGAATTAGAATTTGAGGCTCTAATTCCATTTTTCAAATGCCAATTTTGAAAAGTCCGTTGGGTCCGCATCCAAAGGATAATTGTTGAGGTCCGCATTTTGACCGTTCATTTCATTTTGATCGTTCGCATTTTCGGTTAACATTTCATTTTCGTTGTTCGCACTCTACAAAGTGGCATTCAACCTTGGCGTTTGCGTGGGAGCTTCGTTGTCTAGTAAGTCTGGACACTTTCTCCTGCCTTTCTTATTTCGTCTTTGCATTTTCTGATCACCAGCAGTGGGTTTACATTGCGTTTTTTGTTCACTTTTGATCTTTTATCATTTCACTTTGCGTTTTAGCCTTTTGGAAAAACTTGTTGCTCTATCACCTACCCTGAACCTAGGGTTTGAAGGTGTTCGGTGATCTCTATGAGAAATCTGTAGTACCTCCGTATTTTGCTTTCAGTTTTTCAGATGCCATACTCTTTTAGGCCACTTTGCATGTGTGCATTTATGGATATTGTTTTAGTGATTGTGGATTTATCTGGATTATGTTTATGCTATGATGTTATGTGATTTCATACTTAGATGATTATGTTATTATGATGTGATGTTTCATGTTTTAGTTGGTTTATGATATACTTACCCCATACTAGCATGTGTATGGTGTTCATATGTATGTATCTATATTATGTGTCTTTATGGTAGAGGGCAGAGGCGAAGTTACTCGCTTTGTCGAGATCCACATGATTGACCATACCCTATCATTGCTTGTTATATGTTGTATGTACATGCTTTATTTTATGATTACAGGTTTGCAAGTACAGGGCATCGTCTTCCCTGAATTGGCAGGAGTGAGTGTGCCCATAAAATACTCGTCTCAATGGTAAAGAGGGGAGATGACAGATGGACCCAAAACCCAATCCTTAGCCTATTTATCCTAATTGTTGGATAAAGTATCAGTTGACTGCCTTGCCCGAGTTTGGTCAGGTTGACCTAATTCGTGGATCCCGTCTTGTGAGTTTGTATGATGCATGAATGTTTATGAAATATTGCCTTGATTTAATTGTTTGCTATGGTTGTTTTAATTAATAATATAGCGGGTAAATAATGATTAGAGTGGTTCTTATGTCGTTGAATAATGATTAATTAATTAAAAATCAAATATGAGAATATTTGAATTTAATTAATCAATTGTGCTAAATTATGATTTAATATGTTTTTATTAAATTGTTGAAAAATTAGTGCATGATTTAATTGTGTCATAATTATTAAATAATTTAAATGTGTAATTTTATATTACATGTGCTTTATTGATTTATGTGAAATTTGATTTCATAAAGTAACTTGTAAATGAAATTCTATGTGAGTTGTGCATAAATAATATATTTTATAATTAATAATTGGTATTTTCCCTCAACTCAAAAAAAAGAGGAGTTTGATTAGGAGTTGTCTGGTGACTCATTAGGGTTTGCATGATAGGTGGATTTAATTTTCTATTTGGGAAAAGTTTTGCATTCATTTGTGGGGGAGAGGTTTTGTTGGAGTTGTCATTTTTGGAGAGAGAGCATTTTTGGAAAATTTGTGCTTTTTGTGTTCTTGTATTTTGGGTGTGTGATTGATTTTCTAGGTGATGTGTATTTGCACCTGGAATTGGAATTCTACAAAGCTGTGATTCAGAGTTGCAGGATTGAGCTTCTACATTTTCAGATTTGGGAGATTCAGCATCCTATAGGCAATTCTACACCAGATTTATAGCATTGGATTGAGGTAGGGTTTTGATGAATTTATCAGTATTTTTGTCTGTAGAAATTAAGTAATATGCTTTGCCTATTGATTTAAAGACTAGCTTAGTAATTCTAGTTAAGCTTTCATTGTTAGGATTTTAAAAGTTATTAGAAAGCTTTTTCAGTATTTTATTATTACTTGGCATCGTAGGGAAATACTGGCAAAAGTTTTTAAAAAAAAATTCCATCTAAAACTCACAGAAAATAAGAAAATCAATTCTAGTATAGTAAAACTATAGAGAAGATAAATTTATTAAATGGGTTGTGAAGAAAAAAATATTTTTGGAGTGCAAAAATGAATTCTGGGCAAAAAAAATACCCCCCTCTGTGAAAATGACAGTAAGAAAATATTACACCAGTAATTTCTTTTCAGCATGCTTTGCTGTAAATTTTATTATTGTAATAGAATACAAATTTTACAAACAATAGAAGAGACAAAAAATTAAATCTATGCAAAATTGCCTAATCTGAAAAATTTCAGACCTGTGTATTGGCTTTCCGTTTCTGGAAAAAATGGAAAATGACATTCCATATAGAAAAGGATATTCCTTTGGAATCCTAAAATTAGTATTTAAAAAAAATATATATATATATATATAATAAAATCTATATTTTGCATGTTAAAAGTTGTTCTTTTGGAATGCACTTTATTAAAATTCATTAGAAACTTATAAAAAAATTTTAAAAAAATTGGAAAGGCAGGGCATGGGTTCCAACCCCGTACCCCCCCCGCCCCCTGTCTTACCTCGGCGGCTGTGCAACCGAGAAGTTGGTTTCGAAAGTAAATAAATTTAAAAAAATAATTTTTGGTTGTGTGGGGGGAGGGTCCCAATCCCCAACCCCTCGGCAGTTCTAGACTGCCGTAGCAGCAACTGGTGCTGCCTACGGTAGACTAGCTACCGTAGCAGCAGCTAGGCTACTAAGCAGTGCACGACAGTCCGTGGTGCGGGTTGCCATAGCGGGCCCCCCACACGGTACTTTTGAATAATTTTATTTTAATAAATTTTGTTTTAATAATTTTGTATAATAAATTTTGTTATAATAAATTTGTATAATAAATTTTGTTATTATAAATTTTGCTATAATAAATTTGTTATAATGAAAAATGAATAGTATGTTAATTAATAAATTGTTAAGAATTAAATTTATTAAACTATTGAATTTGTTAATTTATTTTTATGTTAACAATAATGTTATTGGTAAAATTCATTTGGTATGGGTGAAAATTTGCTAATGGGATTATTAGGAGTTTTGTCCAATATTAGAAAGAGAGAACAAGGTTTAGAATGTTAGGATTTGAATAAAATTAAATTATTGTTTTCATCTTAAATATAAAATCACTCAAATGTACAATGCTAAATAAGCAATAACATAACTAGTTTACATAGTACAATAACTTCAAGATGAAAACAATAATTTAATTTTATTCAAATCCTAACATTCTAAACCTTGTTCTCTCTTTCTAATATTGGACAAAACTCCTAATAATCCCATTAGCAAATTTTCGCCCATACTAAATGAATTTTACCAATAACATTATTGTTAACATAAAAATAAATTAACAAATTCAATAGTTTAATAAATTTAATTCTTCACAATTTATTAATTAACATAATATTCATTTTTCACTATAACAAATTTATTATAGCAAAATTTATAATAACAAAATTTATTAAAACAAATTTATTATAACAAAATTTATTATACAAAATTATTAAAACAAAATTTATTAAAACAAAATTATTTAAAAGCATTGCGTGGGGGGGCCCGCTATGGGAACCTGCACCACAGACTGCCATGCACCGCTCAACAGCCGAGTTGTTGCTACGACAACGCTAGTTGCTATGACAGCTAGTCTGTCGTAGGCAGCGTCAGCTGCTGCTACAACAGTCTAGAACTGCCGAGGGGTTGGGGATTGGGACTCTCACCCCACACAACCAAAAATTATTTTTTTAAATTTATTTACTTTCAAAACCAACTTCTCGGTTACACAGCCGCCGAGGTAAGACAAGGGGGGTACGGGGTTGGAACCCGTGCCCTCCCTTTCCAATTTTTTTAAATTTTTTTTTATAAGTTTCTAATGAATTTTAATAAAGTGCATTCCAAAAGAACAACTTTTAACATGCAAAATATAGATTTTATATATATATATATATATATATATATATATATATATATATATACATATATATATACATATATAAATATATATATATACATATAGATATACATATAGATATACATATAGATATACATATAGATATAGATATATATATGTGTATATATATACATATATATACATATATATATATATATATATATATATATATATATATATCTATATATATATATGTATATATATATATATATATACATATATACATATATATATATATATATATATATATATATATATATATATACATATATATATATACATATATATATATATATATATATATATATATATATATATACATATATATATATACATATATATATATATATATATATATATATATGTATATATATATATATATATATGTATATATATATATATATATATATATATATATATATATATATATATATAATACTAATTTCAGGATTCCAAAGGAATATCCTTTTCAATATGGAATGTCATTTTCCATGTTTTTCCAGAAACAGAAAGCCAATACATAGGTCTGAAATTTTTCAGATTAGGCAATTTTGCATGGATTTAATTTTTTGTCTCTTCTATTGTTTTTAAAATTTGTATTCTAATACAATAATAAAATTTACAGCAAAGCATGCGAAAAAAAAATTACTGGTGTAATATTTTCTTACTATCATTTTCACAGAGGGGGGTATTTTTTTTGCCCAGAATTCATTTTTGCACTCCAAAAATATTTTTTTCTTCACAACCCATTTAATAAATTTATCTTCTCTATAGTTTTACTATACTACAATTGATTTTCTTGTTTTCTGTGAGTTTTAGATGGAATTTAAAAAAAAAAAAATTTGCCAGCATTTCCCTACTGTGCCAAGTAATAATAAAATACTGAAAAAGCTTTCTAATATCTTTTAAAATCCTAACAATGAAAGCTTAACCATAATTACTAATCTAGTCTTTAAATCAATAGGCAAAGCATATTACTTAATTTCTACAAACAAAAATACTGATAAATTCATCAAAACCCTACCTCAATCCAATGCTATAAATCTGATATAGAATTGCCTGTAGGATGCTGAATCTCCCAAATCTGAAAATGTAGAAGCTCAATCTTGCAACTCTAAATCATAGCTTTGTAGAATTCCAATTCCAGGTGCAAATACACATCACCTAGAAAATCAATCACACACCCAAAATACAAGAACACAAAAAACACAAATTTTCCAAAAATGCTCTCTCTCCAAAAATGACAACTCCAACAAAACCTCTCCCCCACAAATGAATGCAAAACTTTCCCCAAATAGAAAATCAAATCCACCTGTCATGCAAACTCTAATGAGTCACTAGACAACTCGTAATCAAACTCCTCTTTTTTTTGAGTTGAGGAAAAATACCAATTAATAATTATAAAATATATTATTTATGCACAACTCACATAGAATTCCATTTACAAGTTACTTTATGAAATCAAATTTCACATAAATCAATAAAGCACATGTAATATAAAATTCCACATTTAAATTATTTAATAATTATGACACAATTAAATCATGCACTAATTTTTCAACAATATAATAAAAATATATTAAATCATAATTTAGCACAATTAATTAATTAAATTCAAATATTCTCACATTTGATTTTTAATTAATTAATCATTATTCAACGACATAAGAACCACTCTAATCATTATTTACCCGCTATATTATTAATTAAAACAACCATAGCAAACAATTAAATCAAGGGAATATTTCAAAAACATTCATGCATCATACAAACTCACAAGACAGGATCCACGAATTAGGTCAACCTGACCAAACTCGGGCAAGGCAGTCAACTGATACTTTATCCAACAATTAGGATAAATAGGCTAATGATTGGGTTCTGGGTCCATCTGTCATCTCCCCTCTTTACCATTGAGATGAGTATTTTATGGGCACGCTCACTCCTGCCAATTCAGGGAAGACGATGCCCTATACCTGCAAACCTGTCATCACAAAACAAAGCATGTACATACAACATATAACAAGAAATGATAGGGTACGATCAATCGTGTGGATCTCGACAAAGCGAGTAACTTCGCCTCCGCCCTCTACCATAAAGACACATAATACAGATACATACATATGAACACCATACACATGCTAGTATGGGGTAAGTATATCATAAACCAACTGAAACATGAAACATCACATCATAATAACATAATCATCTAAGTATGAAATCACATAACATCATAGCATAAACATAATCCAGATAAATCCACAATCACTGAAACAATATCCATAAATGCACACATGCAAAGTGGCCTAAAAGAGTATGGCATCTGAAAAATTGAAAGCAAAATACAGAGGTACTACAAAATCTTTGACAAATATTATAAATGTTTGAAGTTGTTCTACAAATATTTATTGCACTCTTCGGGTACTATTTTTTGTTGGAGATTTGCTAGTAAGCCAGTGTTGACTGTATGCTTGTCATTGATGACAACATATGGTAAGCAACGTGCATTGTAGTTCTATGCAAAGAGCTTTGAACATATGTTGAATAGATATGTTATTAGCATGATATCATAGGTGCATAGGTTGATTCTAAGTGCAGTCAGTTGTGCAGTTGTTTGTATGAGTAGTTATCCTGATAGTGTTACAAGCAGAGTTTGTCATGTAATTCTCAGTATGGTTATGTTAGAGCCTTGTGTGTTTATATTTGTGTTGTAGACATGTTTGTGAAGCTATGTCCATAGATGTAGAGTTATTTGTTGAGTACAAGTTGAGTTATGATGTTTCTAGTTGCTAGTTACAATTTCTAGAGTTTATCTGATGGAGCCAATAGTGTTTATATTGTTTTAGCTGTTGTGCCAATCATTATGGTATGCATGTTTGGTTAAGAGAGCATAATGTATTTGAACTTGTAAGTAAAGTTTCAGTTAATTTGGTGGAGGCGACAGTGTGAAGCGACGCATCCACTCATATTGAGTTGCGCGGTTCTTTTTTTTTTATGTGCTTGGTTTACCTGTTGGAGATGTTGTTGGAGAGTTGTAGTGTTTCTCGAATATGATTTCAAGAAGGTTCTACTAGGCCAACTTGATTATATCTTTTGGAGAAGACTACTTATAATCAGTCAGTTGTGATCGCTTAGTAGTGCAGAAAAAGAAAATGAGGTGAAGAAAAGAGGAGAGCAGAAGGTGTGAAGTATTGGGCCAGTAAAGATCTATGTGAAGAAGCAAAGAGCATATGCTATACATTGGAACTGATCAAGACAACAAGTCTATTTCCCAGTTCACCAAGATCTAGATATAGTGTGTATCTATTGTGCAGAAGGTTGCAACCTTCACCATTTGAGCAATGTGCTCCCAGACAGTGTGTCCTCACCCCTAACATGGTTATTTATAAAAGACTCCTAATAGGGTCCGACCTTTGACCAGGTCACTATACTTCATGCATTATAAAGACCAAATCCTAATAGGGTTGTAAGATCTTCTAACATGGATCATTAAACTCTAGTGCAGTTTATAGTCGGTGCTAATTCCCACTAGGGTTTTTACTTATTTGGGTTTCCCCTAACCAAAATTGTGGTGTTGTGTTAAGTGTTATCTTATTGTGTATGTGCTTAATATTATTTTGTACTTAATTGGATAAAGAATTGAATCTTGTAGACAACTGAATCATCCCCCCTCTCAGTTATCTCTTGGGACTATTCCTAACAATTGGTATGAGAGCCAAGTGCCTCAAAGAGAAAGTTTAACACCTTGAGGTTGATCAGATGGCATTCTTTAGAAAAGAAAGTGCTAATGTTGATAGAGACAATTATCTAGACTGGAAGAACAAAATGATAACACATTTTCGGTGCATTGGTTTTGAAATTTTTGAAGTAGCTACTCAAGATGTTCAGATTTCCTCTCTAAAAGATCTTACAAAAGATGTTGTGACTATTAAGAAAAAGGAAATGTTCACCCAAAATGCTATTTCCAAAGAAGCCCTTATTAGTTCCCTATCTGACAATGAGTTTTTAGAGATCAAGAAAGTAGATAAAGCCTACAAAATATGGAAGTATCTAGAAGACATGTTTGAAGGAGATATCCAAGCCAAGAATCCATGCAGAAAGACATGAAAGAAAATATATAATACTTAGGTGATGCTACTTGAAGAGAACATCAGAGATTACAATCATAGAATTAATGAAGCGGTTGCAGGAATCAGGAACAATGGTGGAGAAATTTTGGAAGAAGACATAATGGATAAATTGATGACTACTCTGATAGAAGAATATGAGAGCAATATAAACATCCTAGATGAGACTACGCAGTTTTCAAAAGATTTCAAAAGAGAGACCTTAATCAGCAAGATTTCAACATTTGAGATATCAAGATTGAAGACAAAGCCTAAAAGTGAAACAACATTCAAAGCCTTGGTCCATGGTAAGAAATAGTTGAACACTTCTGGTAATTTTGGTGATGAAGATGATGATAAAGAATTAGATGAACTCATTGCTATGATCGCTAAGAAAGAAAGAAAAAGGAAAGGAAAATATGAAGGTTAGTTACCATTCAAATGTTTTTCATTTAACAAGATTGGTCATTTTGCATCTAAGTGTCCTACAAGAGTCAATAAGTTCAAAACTAATTTCAAGCTTGACTATACAAAAGAATGTTACTATGCTGGAGATGGAGTATCAGATGAAGATTTAGGAGAAGATGAGATTGGATTTATTGCAATTGAAGACATGGAAAAAATGTTTGATGAAATAGATATTGAAGATGAAAAGAAAGGACAAGAGCTAGCCTTGATTTTACAAGCAGACATCAGGATAGACTGGATAATTGACAATGGATGTTAACATCACATGATAGGAGACTAAGATAGATTTGTACATCTGGATAACTAAAAAGGTGGCATGGTTAGATTTGGAGACAAAACTCCTAAACCTATCATAGGTAGAGGAGCCATCACCTTGGATGGAAAGAATAACACTGATGATGTTATATATGTTGGTGGTTTGTAGCATAACTTACTAAGTGTTGGATAGTTGCTTGACAAAGGATATTAGTTGGAATTCAAAAACAATAAGTGCATCATTAATAACAAAGGAGTAATGATTGCATTAGATTCAAATACAAAAGGTAATGTTTTTCAGCTTAATTCTGAAGCAAGTTGTTTTGTTGCTAAAGTAGATGATAGTTGGTTATGGCACAAAAGACTATGTCACATCAATTTTGACACTATAGTAAAGATAAGAAATGTAAAGGCAATAAGAGACCTCTCTAGTATTGCAAAACCATTTGAAATAATATGCAAGGAATGTGTGATGGGAAAACATGTAAGGAATTCATTTAGAAGCAAGCATATTTCGGCAGAAAACAAATTGGATCTAGTGCATACAGACTTATGTGGACCAAATCAAACAAGATCATACTATGGTGAAAGGTACTTTATTTTGTTTGTTGATGATTATTCTAGAATGATGTGGTTTGCATTCTTAAGAGATAAATCTAAAGCATTTGAGAAGTTCAAGATATTCAAAGCTAAAGTTGAAAATGAGTCTAGATTAAAGATAAAATGTCTGAGATCAGATAGAGGAGGAGAATTTACCTCTGACAGATTTTATGAGTATTGCAAAGAACATGGGATAAAGAGACAACTAAGTGCACCTAGAACCCCTCACTATAATGGAATTGTAGAAAGAAGAAATAGGATCATACTTGACACAGTGCACACTATCATGATTGAAGGAAAAGTTGCACACACCTATTGGAGAGATGCAATCAATAGTATAGTCTATACTATCAATAGAATTCAATTAGGGTTAGGCATGGACAAGACACCTTATGAGCTATGGTTTGGGAATGCACCTACAGTAAAATACTTCAGAATCTTTGGAAGCAAGTGTTATATCAAGAGATATGAAGCTATTGGGAAGTTTGATGCAAGAAGCGATGAAGGTATTTTTCTTGGTTACTATACTAAAAGTAAAGATTACAGATGTTTTAACTTAAGATTGAAGAAGATCATTGAAAGTGCACATGTAAAGATTGATGAAAATTTTATGATTCAAGAGAGATATCATGATTATGCACCTATGATTGAAGAAGAACCAAGACCTACCAATAGAGAAGCAGTTGTTGAAGAAATGTTTCATAGCATTGATTTATTATTCAATGATCCTAAAACAAGTGAAGAACAATCACATAAGATAGATGAGAGAGTCACACCTAATGTTCCAAAATTCACATCTAGATACCATTCAAAAGAAGATATCATTGGAGATCAGAACAAAAAAGTCATAACAAGATCAAAAGAAAAAAATTCAACAGTTGATGAAGTGGTATGTTTACTTTCACAAATTGAACCTTTAAGTATTGAAGATGCATGTCATGATTCAGATTGGCATGAAGAAATGAAAGAAGAATTAGATCAGGTATTTAATAGTGATACATGAGAACTGGTCCCCAGGCCTAGTGACAAAAATGTGATTGGAACCAAATGGATATTCAGAAACAAGATTAATCAAGATGGAACAGTAGTAAGAAATAAAGCAAGACTAGTATGTAAAGGATATGCACAGAGATAAGGAATTGATTATTCTAATACATTTGCCCCTATAAGAAGATTGGAAGCCATAAAGTTATTTCTAGCCTATGCAACATTCAAAGACTTTAAAGTATATCAGATGGATGTCAAGTCAGCATTCTTGAATGGAGAGTTCAAGGAAGAAGTATACATAGAACAACTTGAAGGATTTAGTTTATCAGAAAAACCAAATATGGTATGTAGATTGAAGAAAGCTCTCTATGGACTTAAGCAAGCCCCTATAGCATGGTATGAAAGACTAGATGGTTACTTAACAAAGATCAGATTCAAGAAAAGAGCAACGGATTGTAACTTATGTTGGAAAGTTAACTATACTAGTCTATATGACTAAGTTTAGTGTTTTCATTATGGTGACAAAGTCATATGAAGTTTTGGTGTCAGCACAATAAATTAGAAGATAAAAATTTGGCTGTATGGAAAATAGAGGAGTTAGTGAAGCACCTAATGAACAGAGCATCAATGCACATGCGTATGACCAAGTTTTGGTATGCGCCCTTGAAGATAAGCTTTTGAGTATGATAGAAAGCTATGGTTAAGCACGCATGGTCAGATGTGATAGTATGAAGAAGTTGTATAGCGATTTGAAGTGACACAGATAGTAAGTAGCAGAGAAGAACAGAGTATGCAACCAATAGGAAAGATTTTGATTAGCGAGTATTATTTTGTTTTGTAAAGACTATGCACCTATTGTACTTATGTTATAGACATGTTAGTATCAGTGTATGTAAACACACTTGAGCCAATTCATTTGGAAACATTGTATGTAATAGGTTATAGGCCGACTTAGTAAATAGTTTTGGTTGCTCCTATATATAAGACATGTGCTTTTGTATTTGATCATGTTTTTTGGATGTAGAGTCGATATAAAAGATGGAATAGAAGAGAAGAAGTACGTGAAGTATGTGATAAGAGAAGTAAGAATGATATAGAGCTTTACAAGAGATTAAAGCATCAACACACAAAAGGAACTAATCAGACAAGTAGTGTCATAGAAGTTGTTCACCCTTGTAGATATAGTGTGTATCTGATATCCAAGAGGTTGTAGCCTTCCTCCTTGAGTAGTGAGTTCTAGCAGTGAGCCTTCCACCCCTAACAGGGTTCATTACTTCAAGACTCCTAACAGGCTCCAACCTTTGACCAAGTCATTGTACTAGAGCATTGTAATGACTGCTCCTAATACAAAAAAGGAACATTAACAGGTTCATAATACAAAGTACAATTATTAGTGGGTATTAATTCCCACTGGGGTTTTTCCTTTGGCCAAGGTTTCCCCTTAATCATATCTGGTGTTATGTGTTATGGTTGTTTACTTTACTTGCTTTAATATTCAGTTCAGTATTCATTCTTTAAGTAATTGAGTTAAGTTTCAAGATATCTAAAATTAATTGTAGAACATTGATTCACCCCCACCCTCTTAGTGTTCCCATTCCTAACAATTAGTATCAGAGCTTTGGTCCTCTGAAGAAAAGTTTAATCACTTGAGGAGATCATGGTTTCAAAAGAAGTAAAACATCTGATGAAGAATCTTGAAGCAACTCTTAAAGATCTCGACAGATCTGAAAAAGAAATTGAAGAACTAAAATTGAAGGTCAGTGGCACACAAGTATTCATCAAGAAACTTAGAAAAGATTTGAAAGATTGTTCAAACAATGATTTGGGAAAAATGGTCAAAAAGTTGAATGAAGAAAACATGTCTCTAAAAGATCATATTGAATAATTGGATGAAAAGATAACTAACAATCAGGGAGCCTATGAAGAACAGATCAAAGAGAATAAACAATTAGATGATAAACTTATGCAAGAAAACATGAAAATCTTGGAGTTAGAAAACATCATACAACAGATGGAATTTGAATTGACAGAAGAAAAAAACCATATTGACAAATTGCACACAAGTACTGATCTAATAGAGTCATAGTTCTATGCATAGAAGATTAAAGGAGATACCACTAGTATTGGATTCAATGAAGCACAAAATCAAATCAATGGCATGTGAGAAAGAATGAAAGCTCTAGAAGAATCTACAGAATCTAAGAAGATTGAAAATCATACTAAAGCTAAAGTTGAACCATCTGAAGATGAACACAAGCCAGTAAAGAAAACTTGTTATGCATGTAACAAGCATGGACATATAGCAAGAGATTGCAAAGAGGTAAGAGCTTTCAATGGTTATTGTTATAGAGCTATGAATTGTAGATCAAATCAAAGAAATCTGACTCACCAAAATCAAGGAAATCATCCTCAGCAAAATGTTAGAAGTCCTCATAACATTACATGTCAGATATACAATTACAATGGTCACACAACTAGACAATGTAGTATGGTAACTCACATAAATGCACCAAGGAATATAAGGCCTCTAGTCATTTGTCACTCTTATAACAAGGTTGGAAACATCTCAAAGTTTTGTAGATCACAAGCGCAAAGACAAGAAAGACCTGATAAGTCTCAAGGATCAATTTTGGATGAATCTGGAGAAGTCAATTTTGTGAAAGCTAGAGAATATGAAAGGAAGATTTGGATGGAAGTAAAGAAAGATAATGGAAATGCCACAGTAGTAGATGCATCCTCAGTGGATGCACCTTCTACTTCTAGATGAATGACCCTCATGGTCATAGGGGGATCTAGATTAGCTCTAGACCCTTGTGCAGCTGGTATACTCACCCTCAGAGTATGCACCTTTGGTTATAGTTGTTTGGATACTATTTGATGTTGTATGCAAGATCACACAACCTGACTATTAGCAAAAATGAAGATTGGAATTCTCTATTGCATTTTGTATTATGGCAGCATGCATTAATTGAAGAGAAGGTATAGGATACCTGAGAGTATAGTGGAGAAGTATAAAGATACTATATGTTTCATGGTGGAGACAGACATCACTTTCATGGAAGAAGTTGATCCAAGGACTAAGTGGATCCATCCACTTGGTTATGAAGTGGAGGAACATATATGGGAAGCTTATGCACAAGTCCTCTTATCAGAGCCTAAGGATCCCAATGAACCAAGATGGGGTACTTATGAAGAGAAGAGAAGACAAGTAGACTCTATCTTATACAATGCAGCAATAAAGATAAAAGCATCCAAGATAACTTTAGACATTTTGAAAATCCATGGTGTCACACAAGAAGACCTAGATAAGGCAAGGGAAGCCAAGATTGCAATGCAACTTGAGACCACACCCTCATCTGAAGTTAAAATAGAGAAATCTAATGATCCTAAGGAAAAGCAGAAAAAGATAGAAGAAAACATCTCTGTGCCTACACCTACTATTGATCTGGAGTCTACTCCACCTCCTGAGCCTAGCAAGATACTTAAGAGGAAGAAGCAAACCGGTGCAAGCCACCCATCCTATAAGAAAACTAGAAGTCAAGGGAATAATTCACAAGCACCTCTTGAGGTAGGGTTCAGACTGAATTTGCAAGTCTTGAGAACAAGAATTGTTGATGAAGGAAGGTTAGACCAAATTGAAAAGTTCTATGATAAGTATCATGAGATTAATAAATCAAAGATCCATTCTATGATTATTAAACACATTATTAAGTTCAAGAAGACAATTTTGTAACTTAAAACCGTGATTCTTGATCAAGTATGGAATATACTTGACTCTCTGAAAATACAAGCCATTGAAGAAGACACGAGAATAAGAGAAAAGACACTTGATGATAACCTCCCAATTTTTTTAGTTGAAGAGAAAACACTATTATTAGATTTGGTGAAGCCTCACCTAATAACTAAGCTCAGAACTCTACAAATTATGAACAAGGACTATGAGTTGGTTGCAAAGGAAATAAACAAGGCATTTCAGAAGGTGTTTTTGGAAAGACACATGTATCCTCCTACTGCACCTGCAACCCAAGTACCCTCTAAGCTAGCAAAAGAATCTGAGATCCCTGATGCACCTATGATAGGTCCACAGGATTTTGCGCCCATGCCTGAAGCTAAGGATGAAACAATTGTGGTAGATAATGTAGAAATATCCATGGCAGCATCAGATAAGGATCTTGATAAGTTTGAGAAAGCCTTTGTGAGCACAAAAGAGGCTGAAATACTATGTGGTGAAGACATATCTATGCAACAAGAACAAGTCCAAATTGAAGACCAAACTGGATAGGAAGAAGAAAAGGAAGTTAAAGACCTGGCAGGACATTAAAGTGAGAAAGAAGACGAACATGAAGAAGAACCTTCAGTTGAGATTCCAATGAAGATGAAAACTGAGATAATGGATATAATTAAAAGCATAATCCTTACTCCTAAGCCATTAGTTTCATTGTTGTCAAGTTTGACACTTGATACAACTAGTTTAGACTCTTGGGGAGAAGAATATCTAATAAATATTAGTGTATTAGAAATGGAGAAAGAAAAAGATAAACAATTTATGAGAAATCCCTTGTTTGTTGAATCAGTAAATATATTGAATAGTCTACTACATGAGGACAAGAAAGTAATAAGTGTACATTCAGTGGATTATGTCAACACTATTTTGACAAGCTTCAAAGAAAACTTCTCAAGTCTTGAGGAATCAACATCCAAGATTGCAGAAGAGAAATATCTCAAGAAAAGGCTGGATGAGTTTATAAGTAATTTCTCACTTGACCTCAATTCTCTTACGGTTGGTCAATCTATGCTAAAGGAGATAGCAACAAAAGGAAGGAAAATACTTTCTGACTATATGAATAAAGACAAACTTACTTCAGACCTTTCAAAGAAGATTCAAGAAGTTGAATCTATGATGGCATCTGCGAGAAAATTGGTGCTAGATCCCTCAAAAGATATTAATATGTGCAATAATGTCTATCAAGGACAAATAGACAAAATTGAGAAGGAAGAAAAGGAGATTGTGAAGATAAGGGCTAGGCAAGCATAGTTGAGACATGCGCTTGGGCCCTCTCTAAATGTACTCAATCAGAATATCAAGGAGATAGATGCCATTATTGTGACATATGATCAAGGTTCATGTACATATTTGGAAAAGATGGAGAATCTAACCTATGCATTATGTGCCATCTATAGACTGTAGATGCACTCAAGGCATTTTGGCAGCAAGAGATCCAAAACCTTAAGATTGCATAACCAGATGTACTTTCTATGTAAGTACTTGAAGATTCATTTTTGTGCACCTTTGTCATTAATTTGAAAGGGGGAGTAGAGTAATATGGAGTAGTACAGATATAAGGGAGATATACGATAGATAGTATATGATGTACAATATATAGGAAAAGATAAGAGTATAAGATAGAAAGTTTCTATGTAAAGATGTAGTTTAACAACTTCACCATATTCCTTTCTTGCGATTAATTACAAAGGGGGAGATTGTTGGAAAGTTAACTATACTAGTGTATATGTCTAAGTTTAGTGTTGTCATTATGGCAACAAAGTCATATGAAGTTTTGGTGTCAACGCAATAACTTAGAAGATTAGAATTTGGCTATGGAAAACAAAGTAGTTAGTAAAGCACCTGATGAACAGAGCATCAACACATGTGCGTATGACCAATTTTTTGTATGCGCCCTTGAAGATAAGATTTCGAGTATGTTATTAAGCTATGGTTAAGCACACATGGTCAGATGTGCATGTATGAAGAAGTTACAAGAAGTTTAAGTGACACAGACAGTAAGTGATAGAGCATAATAGAGTATGCAGCCGACAGGAAAGATTTTGATTAGTGAGTATTATTTTGTTTTGTAAAGACTATGTGCGTATTGTATTTATGTTATAGACATGTTAATATCAATGTATGTAAACATGCTTGAGCCAATTCATTTGGAAGTGTTGTATGTAATAGGTTATAGGCCAAGTTAGTAAATAGTTTTAGTTGTGCCTATATATAAGACATGCACTTTTGTATTTGAGCATGTTTCTGGGATGTAGAGTCGATATAGAAGATGGAATATAAGAGTAGAAGCATACGAAGTATGTGATAAAAGAAGTAAGAATTATATAGAGCTTTATAAGAGGTTAAAGCATCAGTGCACAAAAGGAACTTATCAGACAAGAAGTGTCATAGTAGAAGCTCACCCTTGCAGATATAGTATGTATCTGATATCTTGGAGGTTGTAGCCTTCCTCATTGAGTAGTGTGCTATGGCAGTGAGCCTTCCACCCCTAACAAGGTTTGTTACTTCAAGACTCCTAACAGGGTCCGACCATTGACTAGGTCATTGTACTAAAGCATGGTAATGACTGCTCCTAATAGGGAAAAGGAACATTAACAGGTTTGTAATACAAAGTACAATTATTAGTGGGTATTAATTCCCACTACGGTTTTTCCTTTGGCCAAGGTTTCCACGTAATCATATGTGGTGTTATATGCTATGGTTGTTTACTTTACTTGATTTAATATTAAGTTCAGTATATTCAGTATTTAAGTAATTGAGTTAAGTTTCAAGATATTAGAAATTAATTTTGGAACGCTAATTCACCCCCCCTCTCAATGTTCCCATTCCTAACAACTTATTCATAAGAGAGAAACATGATGGATTAGTACTAGTTTCTATTTTTGTTGATGACATTATTTTTGGTGGTAATGAAAAACTTAGTGCGGAATTTTCTAAAGAGATGCAGAGTGAATTTGAAATGAGCATGATTGGACCTATCAAGTACTTTTTGGGATTGAATGTGTAGCACACAAACAAAGGTATTTTCATTAATCAGTCTAAGTATGTAAAAGAAATATTAATGAAGTTCAAGATGGATGATTGCTATCTAGTAAGAACCCCCATGATAACAGGAAGCAAGATTTCAAAAGAAGATGATTCTACAGTAGTAGACAAGACCCTATATAAGTCTATGATTGGTAAACTCATATATCTTACTCAATCTAGACCATATATTTCTAATGCAGTTGGTATTACATTAGAAGATTTGCAGCAGAACCTAAACAAAGTCATTTTATGGAAGTAAAGAGGATATTTAGATATCTGAAAGGAACTATAGACTATGGTTTATAGTATCCTAATTCAGAGAATGTAGAAATTCATGTGTATACAGATGCAAATTGGGCAAGTTGTATTGATGATAGAAAGAGCACCTCGGGAGGAGCAGTATTTCTTAGAGATAGACTAGTTACTTGGACAAGTAAGAAGCACAATTGTATTTCTCAATCCACAACAGAAGAAGAGTATGTAGCAGTAGCATTAAATTGTTCTACAATTGTGTGGATCAAGAAAATGATAAAGGATTTTGGAATTCAGATTGATTATCCTATTGTTATTCATTGTGACAACACTAGCACTGTCAATATGTCAAAAAACCCTGTGATGCATGCAAAGACAAAACACATTGAGATAAAATATCACTTCCTAAGAGAGACAGTTACAGAGAAAGAAGTCAAATTGGATTATGTAAGAACAAAAGAACAATTAGAATACATTTTTACAAATCCTTTGCCGAAGGATACATTTGAGTATCTCAAGGACAAGCTAAGAGTAATTACCTTCCCTGGATCTAATTAGAGTTTGCAGTAGTGCATCGGTCCTCAGTGACTGATGAATGGTTGACTACTCTACTTTAGGAGTAGTACTTGTGCTTAATTGTTTTTGGCACCCTTTTCCATTGATGTCAAAGGGGGAGTATATATATAGTCATGAAAAACACACATTGATCTATTATAAGGAGGAGTATGAAGAAAGGGGGAGTATATAGCCAGATAATGTAGCAATAGATATTGAGAGCATTCAGCAGTAGATGGATAAATCATTTTTGAGAGATTTTTTTTTGAGGAAATGGAGAATGTTATAAAAAATTGTACATTTAGATTGGTGATGTTTTTCATTCCATATGTTTCGATCAATGCCAAAGGGGGAGATTGTTGGAGATTTTCCAGCAAGCCGATGTTGACTGTATGTTTGTGATTGATGACAACATATGGTAAGAAGCATTTTTTGTAGTTCTATGCAAAGAGCCTTGAACATATGTTGAATGGATATGTTATCAGCATGATATCATAGGTGCATAGGTTGATTCTGAGTGCAGTCAGTTGTGCAGTTGTTTGTATCAGTAGTGTTCCTGACAGTGTTACAAGAAGAGTTTGGTATGTAATTCTCAGTATGTTTATGTTGCAGCCTTGCACATTTATATTTGTGTTTTAGACATGTTTGTGAAGCTATGTCCATAGACGCAGAGTTATTTGTGTAGTACAAGTTAACTTATGATGTTTCTATTTGCCCATTACGGTTTCTAGCATTTATCTGATGGAGCTGACAGTGTTTATATTGTTTCAACAGTTGCACCTATCATTATGGTATGTGTGTTTGGTTTCATGTTTGGTTACAAGTTAATAATGTTTGGTTAAGAGCACATAATGTATTTCAGCTTGTAAGTAAAGTTTCAATTAATTTGGTGGAGCCGACAGTGCGAAGTGACGCATCCACTCATATTGAGTTGCACGGTTCCTTTTGTGTTGTGTGCTTGGTTTAGCTGTTAGATATGTTATTGGAGAGTTGTAGTGTTTCTCTAATACAATTTCAAGAAGTTTCTAACAGGCCTACTTGATTATATCTTTTGGAGAAAACTACTTATAGATGGTTAGTTGTAATCGTTGAGTAGTGCAGAAAAATAAAATGAAGTGAAGAAAAGAGCATAGCAGAAAGTGTGAAGTATTGGGCTAGTAAAGATCTATGTGAAGAAGAAAATAGCATATGTTATGCATTGGAACTAATCAAGATAGTAGGTATATTTCCCAATTCACCAAGATCCATATATAGTGTGTATCTGTTGTGCAGAAGGTTGCAACCTTCACCATTTGAGCAGTGTGCTCCCGGAGAGTGTGTCCTCACCCCTAACAGGGTTATTTATAAAAGACTCCCAATAGGGTCTGACCTTTGACTAGGTCACTGTACTTCATGCATTGTAAAGATCAACTCCTAACAAGGTTGTAAGTTCTTCTAACAGGAATCATTATACTCTAGTGCGGTTTATAGTGGGTGCTGATTCCCGCCGGGGTTTTTACCTATTTGGGTCTCCCCGTAACCAAAATTGTGGTGTTGTGTTAAGTGATATCTTATTGTGTATATGCTTAATGTTATTCATTACTTAATTGGATAAATAATTGAATCTTGTAGATAATTGATTCACCCCCCCCCCCTCTCAGTTATCTCTTGGGACTATTTCTAACTTTTTTTACCATGATTTGAGCTATTTTGTTAACGAGAGTTCCTGTATGATTTTATGACAACAATGAAACACTACACCTTGTTATAATAACTGAGAGGGGGGGTGAATTAGTTACATCAGTTATCCTACAGTTCCAAATACAAAGATGTACCTTATCAAATAATTCCAACAAATTATGCATCTCGGTAACATAAAATATCAATCTGTCTGTTTACTTTACCGATTACTAGTAAATAATTAACTATGATTACCGACCAAAACAATTATGTGGTATGTAAAGTATGATAGAAAAAAATCATCACAAATAACACATAACACAATGATTTAATGTGGAAACCCTGTTAAGGGGAAAAACCACCTAGGACCAGTAACCCAAAATAATTCACTCTTCTAAAGTGAGCTTGGTGAAAAGCCAACCCTGTTAAAGGTTAGTAACACACTATTAAGTGTGACCTGGTTAGAGGATTCATCACTAACAGTTAACTTTTCACCAGCAATCACTATAGATTCAATAAGATAATAATGTACATTTTGTGAATGACATAGGGCAGAATATAAGACTGTTAAGTCCACTCAGTTAAGAGATTTTCAGAATCAATAGTTAAACTAATACAGTATGATCTAATTCAAATACAACTCAATTGCAGATATTCATATCTATGCTAAGCCCATAAAAATCCTCTGATCATTAATCAAATTCACTTATTCAATATTCGTCAACTTATTGTCACTCGGTAAATAGTTCTCTAACACTCAGTTAACTCTACAATTTGGTTCTTTCAATAAAAGGTTTGATCAAGCATGGATGAATAATCTTCACATGATATCTCTACAATCTTCTTCTTTTGGCATGTTTCAATAATGAAACTCATATCTCTTATATAGACAAGTAAATCATTTTCATATCAGCCATTAGATTTTGTCACTTAATCTCCTTTGTCGATTTTGCCTCTTAAACCTTCATCGATATATGTGTCTTTAACACATTTCAATCTCATCGTTTAGATATTCTATGAATTTTTTCAGTTGTGGATCTCATAAAAAACTTAATCCTTAATCTCAAAATCATAACAATTCCATCTCATTAAATTTCAGTTGATTGTTCTTTGCATTTAATGTTTTCATCCATACTCGATTAATATAGAAATGTGTCAGTGATAACTAGTTAAACTACCTCGGTTGATACTGTCAGTCGGTATACACTGCACTGGCTCGGTGTATACAAAAATCTTCAATTACCGACCACATTGACTTGTTCAATTTCAAATCTCTTCTTCATAATAGATTAATGTAACATGCTCAAGTCAACAATATAAATCCATAGACTCATCAATAATTTACCCAATGTTTACCTTATCCTTATCTATCATATCCATCTTTTTCTCAAGTAGATATCTCAATTCTTCATATTTTCTTCCTCTAATAGATGTTCAGATGTTTGTAACTATCATGATAAGTACTATCAAGACTAGTTGACATCAATGACAATATATTGACTGATTTAATAATCTTACATATCATTTCAATACTCAGTGATCTCTAATCACTATTTCTTCAGTTCATTTAGATATTCAATCAGTTGTAGTTCATCAATCTCTCCCTTTGGCATTGATGGAAACACAATCAATATGAAAATATGCCAAACACATACCATACATGTATTCTACAACTATGCAAGAAAAATGTTTTTGCTTGGTAATCATTTAATATGTTTAATCACTACAAAACATAACAGCATTACAAGTGTAGACTCTCCTTGCAGATTTGATCTTTTGAGCTCTCAGATTTCCTTTGTTCTCAGCAACAAATATTCAAGTCTCTCCCTTTCTATGTGTTCTCAGTAACTAATTTTCCATATTCATTCTCTCTCCATTTGACAACAATGCCAAAGACAATATACAAACAAATAAAAAAACATACATACATACATACAACTCTATAGTAGCCAAGTATTACTTTGTTGTTTGGTTCATATCATGTACCTTCAGTATACAAATAAACAAATTTATGTTCCAGCTTCTATAATCTTTCACAACCTTAGACAAAATCCAAAGGGTGAGCTATGTGCATCAACATGAATGATCTTTTGATAAGTGTAGGTTGATGCAACCTCCAGTTCACCTCAATGACCAGTAGATAGGGGACAAACCCCAAGTCTAGTTCTCAAATATTCAAATGTGTCCTTTGGTAATTGTTTAGTAAATATGTCAGCAAGTTGTTCCTTAGATGTTACAAATTCTAGTTGTACTTTCTTCTCTTGAACTTTTTCTCTTAAGTAGTGATACTTAATAGATATATACTTTTTCTTCAAATGCATGATAGGATTCTTAGAAATATTTATAGCACTGGTGTTATCACAATATATAATCACTAGGTTAGTGATTACCTCATTCATTCCTTCTAGCACTTGTTTGATCCAATCTCTATTTGAACAATTTGTAGCAACAACAACATACTTTCCTTTAGCAGTGGACTCAAAAATGCATTCTTGTTTCTTTCTAATGGGTATGTGCAAGATCATGAGGGGCAAAAAAGTGGCGATGTCAGTTCAAAACTTTGACAATGTAGCTGACGATTTTTTTTCACCCGAATTTGATAAAATGAAAAGGGTATCTTAAGGAGATTATCAACTTTCTATCGATATAATTACTGTCAAATTTTGAATTCGGTAAGTAATTATTAGTTATTTTCTAATTGAGCTACCTCTAAAGTGTTGATTTATATACCGATTGATAAATGACTATAACTTTCAAATGGTATAACATTTTTTAAATCTGAAAAATATGTCACATTCTACGCTTCGCCTACTATAAGGAAATTTTATTTTTTTTGAATTTTGTAAAGTTTTGAATGAGTTAAGGTGGTCAGACACGAGAGTTTTTTAATTCTGAAAATGTTGTAGAAAAAAATTCATAATTAATTATTTTTTTGGAATAAAATTACAAAAAAATATGCGTCACATCCGGGCATGAGTCTACTACTTATATATAAAATCTTATAATAAAATATTATCATTTGATTATGATTAAGGTGGTCAGACATACACCTACTTCTTAGTTTTTTCCTAAAATTTTTGTACTGCTGCATTGAAATCTATACTTTTCACCAATCATACTAACTTTTTCTCAAAAAAGGCCTAGTAGTTTAGAAACTAAACTCAATTTTCTATAGATTCTATTCTTACAACTTTTTGATATTAGGTTCATAGCTAGTTGAAATTTTCACGTCAAGTTGACTAACCCTAATTTTCTGATTTTTCATTGCCACTTAAGGGCATAGTTTGGCCCCTCATGATCTTGCACATACCCTAATCTAAGTCACAAACCTTTCCCCTAAAATTAATGCTTCATCGGTTGTGCTCTTCCGGCCATCTATGTTTCCATCCCAATCTGCATCAATGTAAACTTTCAATTCAAATTTTCCTTCCAATGTGTACCATAATCCATAGTCCTCTATTTTCTTCAGGTTTTGCAAGATTCTCTTTACGTCAACCATATGTGAATCTTTAAGATTGGTAGAAAATCTTTTCACAATCCCTACTACATGTGCAATATCAGGCCTACTATGTACAACATACATCGGTTTTCCAATCATAGATCAGTATAGAGTCTGATTTACCTTGGTAGATTCATCATCCTTTGTCAATTTGTAGCCAGTCACCATCAGTGTTCCCACAGGTTTAGCATCTTCCATGCCAAAAGTTTTCAATACTTCTTTAATATATTTTGATTGAGTAATGAAAATCCCATCTTTCTATTGTATAATCTGCAAACCTAGAAATAATTTAATCTCTCCAAACATAGACATCCCAAATTCCTTTCTCATTTCATCAACAAAAATATTTGCAAATATGATCTTGTCCACCAAAGATTATATCATCAACAAATATTGCAACAATCAAAATGTTATCATCAGAATCTCCTTTCATGTACATATCATTGTTTTCACTAGTTCTTACAAATCCAATACTGATAAGATAAGTATGTAATCTTTCATACCAAGCCCTTGGTGCTTGCTTCAGTCCATATAAAGCTTTTTGCATTCTACATACCATGTTTTTCTGATTCAGATCAACAAACCCTTCAGGTTGTTCTATGTAGACCTCCTCCTCAAGAATTCCATTCAAAAATGTTGATTTCACATCCATTTGATATACCTTAAATCCCTTATGTGCAGCATAGGAAAGCAATATTCGAACTCCTTCCAATATAGCAACAGGTGCAAAGGTTTCACCATAATCAATACCTTCTTCTTGTGCATATCCTTTGCAAACAAGTCTTGCCTTATTCCTTGTAACTTCTCCATTCTCAGTCAGCTTATTCCTAAAAATCCACTTAGTACCGATAACATTTTTATCTTTCAGTCTAGTCACTAAGTTCCATGTTTTATTCTTTTCAATTTTTTCAATCTCCTCATTCATAGCATTTATCCATTCCTCATTTGCAAGAGAATCCCTAACAGTCGTTGGTTCAAACTCACAAACTAACCATGTGTTATGTCTTAACTTACTTTGAGTCAACCTGATAGCTTGATTATCTCCAATGATTTGGTTCTCAGGATGGTGTCTTCTAACAAATCTTTCTATCACTTGATCTCTCTATGTTCTTCATTTTGTTCAGGTACAATTTCCTACTCGGGAGCTTCTTCTTGATTCTCAGTTTCCATTTGCTGATTCTCGGTAGCATTTTCCTGATGCTCGATACACTCATCTTGTGGCTTTAGTACATACTTTGAATCTTCAACATAAGTGAACCTACCATAGTATTCTAGCTCCTTCATGCTTTCTACATCATTCTTATCAGAAAACTCATCAACTTTTACATTAACACTTTCTATCATCTTATTAGTAACTTTGTTCAGACATTTATAAGCTTTACTCTTAGTAGAATATCCTAAGAATATTCCTTCATCACCTTTAGAGTCAAATTTTCCATTCCTATCATCTTTTAGAATATAACACTTGCTACCAAAAATTATGAAATAACTTACACTCGGTGTGTATCCAAACCATAACTCATACGATGTCTTGTTTGTGTCTTTCTTTAGTTGAACTCAGTTTAGGATATATACAGCTATGCTAAATGCCTCTCTCATGTACATTTGTGCAACATTTTTCTCAATCATTAATGGTCTAGCACAATCAACAATAGATCTATTTCTCATTTCAGCAATTCCATTTTGTTGTGGTGTTCTAGGTGCAGAAACATGTCTTTTTATACCATGCTCATTATAGGAAGTTAGTGAATTCATCATAAACAAACTCACCTCCTCTGTCAGACCTTAAGCATTTCAATTCTTTTTAGGTTTCTTTTTCTACTTTATCCTTATACCATTTAAATATTTTGAATGCCTTAGATTTTTCTTTCAAGAACATAATTGTCATCAATCTAGTATAGTCATCAACAAACAAAATAAAGTATCTATCTCCATAGTAGCTCTGAGTTCTCATGGGACCACATAAGTCAGTGTGAACCAACTCCAAAATTCCTTTAGATGAGTGGTCCTTACTTTGAAAACTAGATTTTGTCATCTTTCCTTTTTGACATTGATGGCACATAACATGATCAGGTTTTGTTAGACTAGGCAATCCTCTAACTTTTCTCTTTTTACTAATCTTAATCATGTTATCAAATTTACATGACATAACCTCTTATGCCATAATCACGCATCTTCATTTTTCACCAATAAACAAGAAGTCTCAACATTGTTAAGATAAAATAAGTTACCTTTTGATTGTCCTCATGTTCTGACAAACTTTCCATTTTCATCATAGATCTTTACCTTCTTTCTTTCAAATGCCACTCGGTGACCTAAGTTATTAAGTTGTGCCACACTCAAAAAATTGTAATTCATTCCTTTTACCTAGTATGCATTATCACATCTAATTCTATCATTCAATAGACTGAATCCTTTTCCTTTAACCATGCATGGTGTGTCATTTCCCATTTTTACTGATCCTCCATTATAAAGCTCAAGATGATCAAACTTATCTTCATCACCAGTCATGTGATGTGTATAGCCACTATCAATGATCCAAGTATCATTGTTACTAACTTTAGGAATGAGTTTTGTTTCTACATACCTTTCCTCCTCTTCAGAATCATCTTTCATAGCAATAAACACTACCTATATATTATCATCAGTGTCAGTGTCATCTTCTTCAACAAGATAGCATGCCTTTTTTCTCTTATCTTTGTTATCTCGGTTGTCTCTTTTGTTGTGTCGATAACCTCTACCATTTCTTCTTTCATAGCTTCCATCACGAAATCATTCTCTGTCTTTATCTTCCTCTTTCCTGTTGGGATATCTAGCAACAATATGGCCAACTTCATTACAAATATTAAAACAAGCTAAAGGTAACTTTCCCTTATATCTACCTTTATGTTTTTGTAGTATCCAGGCCATAAGAGCTTCAATTTCATTCCTTATATTGTTCTTACTACTAGATTTACCAATCTTTAGAGAAGACATAAAAGAAGACTCAACACTTGGTACCACACTATTATCAAAATTGTTCAGCTCCAAAGTTGTTAATTTTCCAATCAGACTATCAATTGTAAGAGTGCTACTAGGTGTAGACCTCATTTCAATAATAGAAAATATTCTGATTGCATAAGTAGGCAACAAGGTTCTTAGTATCTTACTTACCACTGTATCTTCAAAAATGATACCACTAGCTCCTCAGATAGCATTAACTACCTCTTTAATTTAGTTTTTGTACTGTGTGATATTTTCTACTTCCTTCATTTTCATGTCATCAAATCTACCTCTCAAGATATCATCTCTAGCTCTCATCACATTTGCATCACTACCATAAACAAGAGAAAGTTTATCCCACATTTTCTTCGCAGTAGTGAAATCCTTGACATCCTCAAATTCAGCAACAGATAGAGCAACATCAATCTCTATCATAGTAATATTATGTTCATGTCTATCTCTCAACTAATCAAGAGTCAAAGGACCAACTGTTGGTTGTATGTAGCCATTATTCAGTAAAGGTATAGCAGATTCACCAATTCCAGATATGTGAAGTCTCATCCGACTTTTCCATGTAGTAAAGTTGTCCTTGTTCAACTTCGACACTTCCCTCTTACACATCTTGTAATGTTTCTATTGAAGTCCTTAAATTTTTTTTCCAAGCAACCAATACGCTTTGATACCAATTGTTATAATAAATAAGAGGGGGGGGGGGTGAATTAGTTAGATTAGTTATCCTACAGTCCCAAATATAAAGATGTATCTTATCAAATAATTCCAACAAATTATGCAACTAGGTAACATAAAATATCAATTTGTCTGTTCACTTTACCGATTACCAGTAAATAACTAACTGTGATTACCAACCAAATCAATTATGCAGTATGTAAATTATGATAGTAAAACAATAATCACAAATAACACATAACGCAATTGTTTAACGTGGAAACTCTGATAAGGGAAAAAACCACCTAGGACCGGTAACCCAAAATAATTCACTCTTCTAAAGTGAGCTCGATGAAGAGCCAACCCTGTTAAAGGTTACAAACACACTATTAAGTGTGACCTAGTTAAAGGATTTATCACTAACAGTTACCTTTTGACCAACATTCACTATGGGGTCAACAAGATAACAATGTACATTCTCTAAATGACATAGGGAAGAATATAAGACCGTTAAGTCCACTCGGTTAAGAGATTTTCTGAATCAATAGTTAAACTGATACAGTATGATCTGATTTAAATACAACTCAATTAAAGATATTCAAATCTATGCTAAGACCATACAAATCCCTTGATCATTAATCAAATTCACTTCTTCAATATTTATCAACTTACTGTCACTCGGTAAATAGTTCTCTAACGCTTGGTTAACTCTATAGTTAAGTTCTTTCAATAACTAACCAGTCTGGTCAGGCATGCATGAATAGACTTCATGTGATATCTTTGCAATCTTCTTCTTTCAGCATGTTTCAAAAATGAAACTTATATCTCTTATATAGACAAGTAAACCATTTCATATCATCCACTAGATTTTGCCACTTAATCTCCTTCGTCCATTTTTCCTCTTAAACCTTCATCGCCAGATGTGTCATTAACACGTTTCAATCTCATCCTTTAGATCTTCTACAAATTTTGTCAGTCGTGGATCTCATAACAAACTTATTCCTTAATCTAAAAATCATAACAATTCCAGCTCATCAAATTTCAGTTGCTTGTTCTTTGTATTTAATGTTTCCATCCATACTCGGTTAATACAAAAATGCGTCGGTGATAACTAGTTCAACTAGCTCGGTTGATATTGTCAGTCGGTATACACTACACTGGCGTGGTGTATACAAAAATCTTCAATTACCGACCACATTGACTCATTCAATTTCAAATCTCTTCTTCATAATAGATTAATGTAACATGCTCAAGTCAACAATATAATTTCATAGACTCATCAATAAGTTACCCAATGTTTACCTTATCCTTATCTGTCATATCCATCTTTTTCTCATGTTGATATCTCAATTCTTCATCTTTTCTTCCTCTAACAGATGTTCAGATGTTTGTAACTATCATGATAGGTACTGTCAAGACTAGTTGACATCAATGACAACATATTGACTAATTTAATCATCTTACATATCATTTCAATACTCAGTGATCTGTAATCATTGTTTCTTCAATTCATTCAGATATTCAATCAGTTGTAGCTCATCACACCTCCATTCATTTCTCTATGTTCTATTATTTTTTGGAGTTGTGCTCCATGAGAGTTTCTTTATAAAATGACATGAATGTTGGATTCTCTACTAAAAAATATTGAGGGTTTTGAATGAAAAAAGAAACGCGGCTTATACTCTCTGTTCCTAAGTGCTAGTTGTGGTGTTTATGATTATTTTTGTTGTAGAAAAAAAATGGGTTGAGAATATTCTTTACCAAAATCTTGCTGATGTCGTAGAATCACGAAGGCCTTTTATTTGTATATGTAATCATTGTAATTTACTCCTTTAGGCGTATGGTGATTGGCACAGTTTTTTCATAGAAAACACTAATGTTCAACTAAAACATCTTATTTTCACACTCGTGTAGAGGAATCATAAATAATTCATATTAATACCTCAAAGGTGAATTTGATTCCCAAACTAAATTTAATCATGTCTACTTCCAGTGGGTTGTTTAGAGATTGAACAGTGATCTATTTTTGTGGGTTAATTAGGGCTTTTACATTATATGTGCTTGTGCATTTTTTATTATATCTTTCATGATTTTAGGTGTAGTTGATTTTAAGAGTAAAAGTGAGAAAAATATTAAAATCAAAGACAATGAGATTGTAATGTGTTATGGAGAAGTCAAATCCAAACTATGCTTGTGTATAAAAAACATAATTTCTTTGTAGTCACAAGCAGTGGCCTTGTATGAATTTATGTATCTTTCATAGCCTTAGAGAAGATACTCTTTGAAATTTATCTTCAGATGTATTTGGCAGTCCTTTTATTGTTTTACATGTTTGAAGTCGGTCTTGTTTTTCTATCTTGGATCTAGTGATTTAAGTGCACCACCTATCCACCATTGCATATGGAAAGCATTTATGCAAGTAATGATGTTAATTTGAGTTATCTAATATGGTTTTACCAATTATGGAGAATTTTGTTATTCTATATAGTGAAGGAAAAGGAAAATGCTCTTTTGAATGGTTTACCTTTTGGTCTTTTTTTTGTCTTGTATCAAAATTTAGATTGTTGTTAATTGCAAGTTCCAATGTAATATGTATTTTAAAAATCTCCAATGAATTCAATGAAGTTCTTATATCAAATGCAAAACCATTCCAAGTGCATAGGAAAGTTGGGGTGGGTTTTGCTAAGACAAATGATGCTTTCAACAAGTTCACAACATAAGATAACGTCAACTAATGGAGTGGACAAGCTTAACTGTAAATTATAAAAGATGTTAGGGTAAGCTTACAATCAACCATATGGAATTATGTTAGAAGATTGAGAATATATTTGGATTGAGCAACTGTGATCTTGACATACCAAGTTGTAAGGACCTCTTTGATCCTATAGAGAGACTCTTGCAACCATCAAACTAATGAGGAATCCTTATGTTTTCCACAACCAAATATCCTTTCAAAGATCATCAAGAAAAAATGCACTCTTCATGTCCATTCGATGTATAATCCAACCATAAGCTACAATAATGACAAGAGTTAGTTGAATGGGCCAATTTTAAAAAATGAAAAATATTTTCATGTAATAAACACTAGGACCTTATGAGGAACCTTTGACCACTATTTGTGCCTAATATATACATCCACTTACACTAAATTAGTTTCTTCTCTGAGGAAGTGGAACAAGTTCCATGTATTTTTTTGAACCAAAGGGTTGTATTCTTCTTTCAAAGTGCTACCCCATCCAAGAATACTTGATGCCTTATGAAATGATTGTGGATTTTAAGTTGTGGAAATATAGGCATGTGGAAGATCCATATGTTGTGACCAAAGACTAAGGCACCAATAAGGAAAATTATTCTCTGTCAGATTGTATATAGTAAGAAGCACCCAAGTTAATAATCCACTACTTAGTAGAATCTTTTGAGGTAAAAAGTGGCATTACTTTATTTTAGATTTAGGAGAGCATTAAATGTGTGAATCAATGGTTTGGCACTTTTGTCCCTATGATTTACTAGCCACCAAAATTGAGACTTGGGTGCCTTTATTGCCCTTGAAGAGTATCTTTTGTTGTCCATACATCAATATTTCAGAAATGACTCAAATGGGAGCATAGTATATACTTTTTTCATAGTCAACCTATGAGTGTGAAGCTATAAACAAAGGAAACATATTTTGGACCAAGTTAATTTAATGAACTATTCTCTCCATTCTCTTCTCTTGTTTTTTTCCTTGATGATGGATCATAGCAATTGATCTAAATCATTGGAATACAAAAATCAGTCTTAATCTAGAAGCAATGCAATTTGATTTTTAACTAAATGTCACTTTTTCAATACCACAATCTTTGAGTTGTGCTCTAGGTCATTTACCATTTTTGTATTATCATAAACTCTTGAGATCTCAACTTATAATATCATTGCCAATCTAATAGCCTCAAACCTCATCTATTTCACCATATAATATTTTAAGTTTTTCCAAAGCCTCTTTAGTGGTGTGCATGAATCTAGACAAAACAATACACACTAGGGAGGAAAGATAGTCACCCAAACACACCAAGAAGCCCCTATAAAGTACTAACTATTTGTATCCCCCATACTAAAATATAATAGTCTTTGGTTGGATTCTATTTTCAATATGCAATAAGGAATAGCCTCATACATTCACCTAACTTCTATTGAATGCATTGAGGGTATCTTGGTCCCTGTCCCATGCGTTAATACTTGTTTAACACTGACTGTGATTGTAAAAAGATAACTGTGTCCATTTTACTTTGAAGATTTTATAATGTTTCTCATGTGATCCTTGGTGGAAACAATTCTATAAGTCAATCAATCAAATATCATTAAGTCCTTGTTTAAAAGTGAGAGTCACAATTCTCTTTTTATAGTCACAGTCATTGTTTAACATGTTCATATCTTATAGTTACCAATAAGATATGAACATGTCCTCTATTTAATGGCCACCTCTTGAGCATATCAGACCTCCTGTGAGAGCGGGTACATCTTTTGGGCATATGAAATTGTTCTGTTATTGATATACTGTATACTCACCATAGTAAAAAATCTATGTTGGTGGGTTTTTTTTTTCTTATAATTCTTCACAGTTAAAAAATGAGGTATGTTACCTAACTCATCTTGTAGTAGCTTCTCTAGTTTTCTCACCCTATGGAAAAAAAATTATCCTTATTTAATTAAATGATAGTTCCAATTCTAAGTATATGCATTTCAGAGAATAATGTATTTTATTCATTTTTGAAGATATATGTCTCAATTGTATTTCCCAAGCTTCTTTAAGGTCCAAAAGAGAGATTGGTTTTTACGGCCTCAAAACAAAATTTGGTGTTTTGTCTTGCCAATAATAACCTAAATGGTCTATAACTTTATGGTACATAATTTTTTAAAGTGTTGGGCTAGGTTGTCAAGAAAATTTCCAAATGTAGCAAGAAAGTTAGGGAATACATCCTCAACATGACCAGACAAGGGGATTCCTCAATTTCTAGTGAAATCATTTTCTCTATTAAAGATGTACTGCCACAGGAAATTCACTTCCACAACACTTGTAGAGAAACCTACAAGTGCTCCTATTGATGAGCTCATGCCACATAAACTATGTATATCTGATGCCAATTGTAGAAAGTGAATGCTATTTTTTGCTATGCATGCATCCATAATAACATCTACAATGGAAACACCCACAGTTGCAGCCATAAGAAGCATCACAGTAACGAAAATGGGCATCATATGGTGTAGGGAGATGACCAGTATTGAGATCAGCCCCATAAAGCCTTCTTAGCAAACAAAGGACAATCTGAGATCAAAAAATGTGGCATGTTATATTAATGTCAATGTCAAAGAGAAAGGGTGAGTAGCCCTCAACATAGCTTCCAACAAAAGACATGAAAACTTTGGTATTTATTTGAGTGTGAAGAACAGAAACATATGTTTTGTCTTATAGTTGGGTGTTTTATTATGTATTGGCTAACTAGTTCTTTCATTATAGTTGGGTGTTTTCTTATGTTGTTTAGTGATTGTTTTGTTGGTATGTTTAGGTAATTGATGGATCTCATTACTGATATTGAACTTCAAGGAGAGTTTATCAGGACTTGAAAAGTCATTCCTTTTGTTGTAGTTGTTCTTGTTGCCCTCGCCACAACCATAGTAGTGTCTGAAAAAGAAGTTAGTCAAAATATGCATAAGTGAAAAAGAGATGTAATTCCTTTTTATAAGTGTATTATCAACTCCAATGAGATGGATTTCTTTGACCAAATACACATGAGTAGGTGATCCTTCTTTCAACTAGCCAATATTTTAAGGAAAAAAGGAAGCATCAGAGATATAAAAATCCTTGCGTTAGAAGAATAATTAGTCATGTTCATCCATACCCTTGGCCACAATATGAGGAATCGTAAGATTTCCCATAACTTTGGGCACTCTGGAGAGATGGTAAGCCGATACTTCCATAGGGTCTTGAGGGCTATCTTTGCGCTCCATGTGGATTATTTTATACCCCCTGGTCCAAACACTTCGTGGGAAATCAGTGGGAAGAACCATTTTGATCCATACTTCAAGGTATATCTCCTAGTGCTTAAATTTTGTTTGATTGAGTTGTAATCCTATTATTGTGTGTTCATTAGATTATGATTTTTCTAACTATAGGACTATGTGGGAGAAATTAATGAATCCCATATACCAGTCACTGTCGATGTCAATGTCAACATACAAGCTAAATATCATGATAGAAAAGGCAACTTGTCATAGACTGTTATGGGAGTGTGTTCATTTGATTATAAGTTTTAATACATCCTTGCTGGTTGGGAAGGGTTTGCTACAGATAGTCGTATTCTAGCTTTAGCTATATCTAGAGAGGATCCACTAGTAGTTCCCTCAGATAGGTAAAATATGATTATATAGTGACGCAGATGAAAAATAACACAATGTTATAACCATGACATTTTTTTTATTTAGGTAATATTATTTGGTTGATGTTGGATATCCAAACGTACTAGGATTTCTCACACCTTATCGATGCACACGCTACCACCTAAAGGAGTTTTCAAGAGAAAACCCAATAAACTGTTAGAACTAGGGAATACTTAGAGGGGGGGGTGAATCAATATTCTACAAACTTTATCTTTTTCCCAATTATGGATATAACAGATTATCTTTATACATGCATAACATAAGAAGCTAAACAATATGCATAGCAATGGAAATAAAGAACTCATAACACAGATATGTTCTTGAGGAAACCTTGGCCAAGGGAAAACCCTGGTGGGGATGGTACCCACAAAGATCCACTAATCAAAAGTATCCTATTAAGGATCTTGACCCTATTAGGAGTCTATTAAAAACATATAGTGTATCAGTCTTGATTAAGGGACTATAGGCCTTGTTAGAAGCCTCAACCCTGTTAGGAGTTGTCAATACAAAATCTAATTACCAGATGAGCCCACTGCCCAAACAAGTAATGTACAATGTATAATTATTACAAAAAGGATTAAGGTATATAACCTTATGTTTCTTGCATCAATCTCTTTTCGCTGCTCTTACATTTGCATCATATCATTACAATCTTTTCATCTCATTACATCTTCTTCTTGCAATTACATATTACATATATACAAGTTATTAAAGATAATAACTTTACATGGTCGGCTTCCATATATCTTTATCCAAGATTTAACATCTAGGATGTCATCTCTTTATATTTTTAAGTCATTATTTTGATAAAAAAAAATAATCCCTTAACTCTTTACCAATTCTGCCTTCATATTCTATCTTGTCGGCTTAACACTGTCTTCGGTAAAACTGTCATAACTAATTCCATACATGCCGTACTGACTTTCACTCTAATATGGGTCATCATTAGTGAACATAGAGTCTATTTTCAAGTGTGCAAGAACTGAACTTACTCCAGTCAATGTCGCAAACAAAAACTGTATCCTGGTGCACTGGTGAAAACATTGTCTTACACAGACAAATTTGCAATGCGATCTGTTATACTTTCTCTCAAACCTATGTGATCTTCATGTGGATCATATGTTTCCATTATGAAAACATCTATGTACTCACTTCAGCCAAATTGCCAACAATCTCCCCCTTTGTCATTGGTGGCAACATATGAGAAAATTGGCTAAGTGTACAAGTCAAAATCTCAAAATTGTATCACAATTGTGGCCATAGTATAGAATATGTATACTATCCTTATAACTCCTCAAAATATAAACTCTAATACAATGCTCCCCCTAAGAGTATCAATCCTTATCAAATATATCAATTTTCTGCTCTAATATCTCTCCCCCTTTGACAACAATGACAAATTAAGGTAGGGAGGATTTCAAAATTGTATCCCAAAAAAAAATAAAAATTATACCTTCATTTTCTTATTGCAAAGCTGGTAGGCTTGCAACACAATCTACAAAATCAACTTTCATGGCTTCTATCTCCTTTTCCCATGAATTCTTGATGGAATCTTCCACATTTAGCAAAGTGCTCAGTCCATAAGCTTCTATTTGACAAGCTTGGAGGTTGTCAAATTTAAATTTATGAAAGGATGTCTTAGCTGTAAGACATTCTTCCAGCTGCTCTTCAATGATACTCAACTTCATAGAGATGTGTTCTCTCAAAAGAGTGAGTCTCCTCTTTTTTTTGTTCCTCTCATCTTACAATATTCTTATTTCATCATAAAGCTTCCGAACTTTCTTTTTAGCAACACATATCTTCACATTAGGTCTAGAAAGAAGGTTACATTCATTCTGAATCTCAGCTTCCTTCAACTTGATCTTTTTTTCTTCTTCTGCTATCAAAATCTCTGGTTTTGTACACTGTGTGTACAATGATTTTCCTATCTCCAAATGTTTCCTCAAGTTCTTCATACAAATATCAAGACTACTAATATCATTCCTGATATTCTGACTTATGTTCAAAAGCATTTCAGCTTCATAAGCTGCTTGAGCTCTCACTTTTGCAATATCAGATAGGTCAGTGAATTCATTGTCAAAAGTGCTCATTACCTTCTTAGCTTTCTCCAAAGGGTCTATCTCTATGATTTGTGTAGTTACAATGCTTTGTAACTTCTCAGTAAGGTCCTTTAGACTCCCTTCAAGATTTTTCACTTTCTTGTTCTTGCCAATAATTTTATTCAGAGAAGTGATCAGTTCCAACTGATCATCATCATCAACTTCCTTTCCTAAATCTTCAAACAAAGATCCAATTACTTTCTTCTTTCTAGTCTCAGGAGTAAGACTGATGTCTTCTGTGGAAGAAATGGGTGCTTGAATCTTAGTCTTCTTAAGTTCTTCACTGATAGATTGATTCTACTCTGCTTCTTCAGTTCTATCTAGTTCATTAAGAGCCGAATTGTCAACAATGTTTGCTAAGTTCTTGAATACATTGTCATCAATATCCAAGGTGACCTTAGTACCTTCTATATTCATAGTTTCATCTTCAATGTTAATAGCTGAAGGAGAAGGAATATTCTCTTGTTCAGCTTCAACTACTTTCTCTACTGCAACTGATGGCTCTCCAATGTTTTCTGCCATTACCTTGATTATTGCCTGCTCTGTATCTGAATTAACTTCTTCATATCTGCCTCCCGTAATCAAGATGGTTCTCCTTTTGGTTCTCAAATGGGTGCTTAAGGCCTTCAATATCTGCTCCAAGTGTTCATCATCTCTCACTTCACAAAGCTTCTTCACAAGATTCTTTCTAATATTGGTGTCTTCTTCAGTTGCTCTCTGCTTTCTATTTAACAGTTTGGTGTACAATTCATTAGGTATTTGACCTTGAATAGAATCAAATTTCTTCTTTGCTAAAATCATATGCTTCACAATAGTATTCTCCAAATTAAGTTTGTCTGAATAATCATAAAGACTGTAGTATTTGTTCATTCTAGTAAAGTCTCCATCTTCAATAATTTGCTCATTAAGCTTTTCAACTTTAGGTTTCCAAGCTTTCTTCTTAACTGTAGTGTCATCATCTTTTATTTCTACAATTTCTCTTGGTATTGGTTGAACTAAAGTCTTCAGTCTCTTTCCTGGACCAGTAGCAAATCCTTTCATTCTCTTGCTAGCTATGGAGGAAGTGGATCTAGTTGTTACTTGTTCCTTTTCTGGTTCCTCTACTTTCACCTTGACTTGTGTAGGTTCTTGTTGTGTTGCACTGGATGATAAGGGTGGTACAATCAAAACTTATTTCTATCCTATATCCCTAATTGCTGCTACTGTCTATTTTTCTATTAAGAATTCTTGTTCTGACATTCCTCTATCTTTCGGTATTCTCCTGATAGTGCTATCAAATCTCTTCTTAGATTGCTTCTCTTCAATTATATCTTTTGTCGAGTTGAAGTTCTCTTCAAAAGTTCCAAATATGTTGCACTGAGTGTCCAATTTGCTTTTAAGTAATCTGCCAACATATTCTTCTATTTCAGCCTTAGATATCTCATAGCCAAGAGGGTCTATGAACTCAATTCTAGGTTCCACTACTTCAATATAGGTAAAATAAGTGTCAACCATAAAACATATATCATTCTTATACTTCTTCACAAGTGACTATGGAATTCTTGATCTATTAGTTACCATGTTCTAAAATGTCTTCACTACTAACATAGCACTATCATTTACTTTGTTAATAACATGTTTCAAATATATTATATTTATCCTTTCCATAGCATTTTGTCCATTATTCCAATCATGTGCAATGGTGTATGGAAATCTTCTCAATGAGTGGAAAAACATGTAAGTGATTAAGGTTGAAAATCTAAAATGTGCATACTTAGATTTCTTTATCTTTTCCAGGTTTTCAAATAGTTGAATTCTTAGAATTTCACACATGTCAACTGGTACTTTGTCAACACACATTAAATAGGAAATATGCACCATTCCAGCTGTCATATCATCTTCTCTAGAATTTGCACAAAACTTAGTTGTTAGGTACTTGCACAAATATCTAACATCATGTTGTTTGATCTTGCTAATCACAATTCCTCTACCATTGTAGGATGAACCTGTGTTGTCTATGACTATTTTTCTCATATTTTTCTCATTTAAAGGAATAGTACCAACTTTAGATAAACCAGTGACTTCATGAATCAAGTCATCTGTAATGTCTATCACTCTATCCTCTAGCCAAAACTTCCCATTGTGAATTCTGCTCAGAATAATCTTAGTGCATTCTTCATTGTCAAACTCATACTTCAAAGCATACTGAACAATCTTATTATCTTTCAAATGTTCATATCCTTGTTTTAATGACATATCCTGATTGTAAATGTTCATATGTTCATTGGTAAAATCACTATCACTGACAGTTTCTAATTTGCATCCAAGATAACTTCTCACATTTTCTAAATGCAAAACTCCGTCTAGTACGGATGATAATGCTAACCTAGGATCATCTTCTTCCAAGGGTTCTACTATTTCCCTCTTCATTCTAGGTCTATTCTTATCTCTAATATTGTGAATTAAGGATACATCCATGGCTACTTTAAATTCCTTATACCAATTCAAAGATCTTGTCAAGATAAATACCTCAAGTTCACGATTTCTAGGGCTTTCATAGATTCGGCGCTCAAATCTTTCACCAAATCACTGCAAAATGCTTCCAATCTCTATTCTTTTCTCTCTTAAACACTTCAATTTACTTTGATAATATAATAACATCAATCATAACCTTTTAATACTTCAATCTCACTTAGATCTGACATCACATTCAATTCTTTTGCCGCTTCTTTCCAAAAAGTTATTTCTATTATCCTGCAAAACTTAAAACTTCTTGCGATCTCGCAAAACATAATATTTTCTTTTGTGCTCTTAACCATAGCATTAGTACATCACAAACTACCTTACATTAACTACACAAGACTTAATTCATCGAAAATCTACTTCTACACTAATTCTAAGTTCCTAATTTACTGTAATTATCATAAATTAAGTTCTTTGAGTTAGGTCAAGTAAGGATTCATTCTTACCACTTGATACTTCACCTTTCTGATTACCTTCAATGTTGAATATGTTTCCTTGATCTATGCCTTTAACAAAATTCACTTCATCTGCATTACTACAGAAACCTTTCTGTCTATTACCTGCATCTTCATTTCTTCTTGCATGATTTCTAGGGTTAGGGTTAGGATGAAAAACTTCATTGTTCATTCTACAAAACCTTTTTGTATGTCCAATCTTGTTACATATCTGACAAAAAATTCCATTGTTCCCATATCTTGGTCCTTGCTGATTGATTTGTGATCTGCAGTTTCTAGCAATGTGTCCAATCTTGTTGCATCTATAACATACTACTTCATTTCTTATGTTCATATCTTCAGTAGGTCTTCTATCTGCATTGTTAGTATTTCTAAACATTCTACTACCATAATTATTCTCAATAACTTTAAGTCTTCTACATTCAATAGCTCTATGTCCAAAACCATGACAATTATAACAATAACCATTAAGAGGTCTAAATTGTTTACCTATGCAATCTCTCTTCATGTGACCAATAGTATTACAACCAAAAAATCTACCTTTGAATTCTCTTTTCATACCTTTGGGTGATTCTTCTTGGTTCGGTGGTTCTTCTTCTTTAGGTGGTTCTTCTCCTTTAGGTGTGTCTTCAAATTTGTTGATCTCATCTGACTTTTTCTTATCTATGCTTTCAGATTATTTCAGATCTGGTTCTTTGCTTTCATCATTTGTTCTGAATATATTAAATCCAAGTCCAGTCTTATCATAAGATGGTTTTCCATAAGATACTTGTTCATCAATCTTCTCACTATTTGAATATAGCCTTTCAAGTTGTTGTTTGGATTGAGTCAATTCACCTTTCACAATCTTATTGTATTTCTCAAGTTTTGCATGCTGCAAGTTTACTTTCTCAAATTCATATGTTACTTTGCCAAGTTTAGATTTTAATTCTTCATTCTCAATCTTCAACCTTTCATTCTCAGATCTCAAATTTGCTTCATTTTTTTCATTTCCATCTTTCAAACTAAGCTTCAGATTTTCTATCTTCAGTTCAGCTTAAGGATCACATTTTCTTTTTCTAAATTGTCATCACAATCTTCAATAAGAATTTTGGATTATTTTTCATATTTCAGATCTTCTATCTTATTTTTCAGTTTCTCAATAAGGTTTTTTGCATCATCATATTTCCTTTTCAGAGTGTTTCTTTCATCACTAAGCATATCAATCTATTCAAGAGCTTCTTCAATATTTTTCTATAGTTGATCCATATCCATAGAGATCTTACTCAAGCTGGTAGGCTTTCCTTGAATGATTCTTCTCCGAGTAACTAAGCTCTGATACCAATTGTTAGAAATAGGGAATACTAAGAGGGGGGACTGAATCAGTATTCTACAAACTTTATCTTTTGCCCAATTATGGATATAACAGATTAGCTTTATACATGCATAACATAAGAAGCTAAACAATATGCATAGCAATGGAAATAAAGAACTCATAACACATGATATGTTCTCGAGGAAACCCTGGCCAAGGGAAAACCCTGGTGGGGATGGTACCCACAAAGATCCACTAATCAAAAGTATCATCTTAAGGATGTTGACCCTGTTAGGAGTCTATTACAAACATATAGTGTATCAGTCCTGATTAAGGGACTATAGGCCTTGTTAGAAGCCTCAACCCTATTAGGAGTTGTCAATACAAAATCTGATTACCAGATGAGCCCACTGCCCAAACAAGTAATGTAAAATGTATACTTATTACAAAAAATATTAACGTATATAAGCTTATGCTACTTTCATCAATCTCTTTTCCCTGCGCTTACATTCACATCATCTCATTACAATCTTTTCATCTCATTACATCTTCTTCTTGCAATTACATATTACATATATGCAAGTTATTAAAGATAATAACTTTACATGGTCATCTTCCATATATATTTATCCAAGAGTTAACATCTAGGATGTCATCTCTTTATATTGTTAAGTCATTATTTTGATAAACAAAATAATCCCTTAACTCTTTACCAATTCTGCCTTCATATTCTGTCCTGTCGGCTTAACACTATCTTTGGTAAAACTATCATAACTAATTCCGTACATGTCGTACTAACTTGCACTCTGAGATGGGTCATCATTAGTCATCATAGAGTCTATGTTCAAGTGTGCAAGCACTGAACTTACTCCAGTCAATGTCACAAATAAAAACTATATACTAGTGCACTGGTGAGAACATTGTCTTACACTTAGACAAATTTGCAATGCGCTCTGCTATACTTGCTCTCAGACCTGTGCGATCTTCATGTGGATCATATTTTGCCATAATGACAACATCTATGTACTCACTTTAGCCAAATTGCCAACATAAACACCCCACAAGAGTTGTTTAATCATTGACACTCGTCACTCAGAAATGTAATAGAGTGTACATTTGGGATTTTGAAGCATCATTTTCCTATCTTGAAGTATGCGAAGTCTTATCAAATCATGACACAAACTAAGATTTTTTTGGCATGTTTCATACTTCACAACTTCACTACAATAGAGGACAACTTTCCATCCAAGGCAGAAATTGAAGAGGAAGATAGTCGTGATCGGATAGATGTACCAGTACTTGAGACATATGGATTGAGCTAGCATGAAAGAGATGATTGGGGGAAATTTCAAGATAAATAGAAAGAAGGATGTGGGAAGACTATAGATCTTGATCTTAGTTAGTTGAACAAGTACTATGACAATGTTTAAACTTTAATGTCAGATTTCATAAATTTCATGAACTAATATTATATTAAAATCCGTTATGACATATTTAGTGTTTCCATGTTATATTCAATGTTGTCATGTTATATTTAATATTTTTAATGTATGTTTAATGTTGTTATATTTAATGTTTACATCAATGTATATGCATCTTTGCATCTGTTTACATTGCAATTGACTTGTCATCCCTAACTTAGATTTAGATCTGATCATCAACATTGTGTTATGACATATTTTAGTGTTGTCATGTTATATTCATTTTGTTATATTTAATGTTGCTATATTTAATGTTTACATCTACATATATGCCTCTTTGCATCTGTTTACATTGCAATTAACCTATCATCCCTAACTTAGATTTAGATATGATCATCAACATTGTGTTATGACATATTTTAGTGTTGTCATGTTGTATTCAATGTTGTTATCTTTAATGTTGTCATGTTATATTTAATATTGTCATGTTATGTTTAATGTTGTTATATTTAATGTTTACATCTACGTATATGTCGACCTTTGCATCTATTTACATTGCAATTGATCTTTCATCCCTAACTTATATTTAGATTTGATCATCAACATTGTGTTATGACATATTTAGTGTTGTCAAAAGAAGTGGGCAATCTCATGTTGTTGTGTGTTCCTCTGGTATGTCTTACATGGATCTATTGATGATAAATGGATGCTGACATTCAAGTGAGCCATCCAACTTCTTCTTACAAGAATGTTTTCTAGACCAATGAAATGAAACACAAGTTTCTAGACTTGCTACATGAGCAAGTGCAACTTGGAAAAAAAGATGAAGTGGGTTTCAAAAGAGAAGGTGGACCGCCATTGAAAGGAGGTTCAATATAGAGTTGAAAATGAACCTATCAAAGGATAACTTCAAGAACAAGCTCAAAACTTGGAAGCAAGGGTACAAAATAATGAAAGACTTGAAGAATACAAGCGGTTTAGCATGGAATGAGAGTACTCAAACTATGGATGCCAATGATAGTGTTTGGGATGAGTTATTGAAGATAACATGGTCTTAAAATATATTTTTAAGTTGAATATATCTTTTTCACTAATGAAAGACAAATAATGAATTCAATTTTTATGCCATCATATAGAGAAAGGAATTTTAGAATTCTAGAATGTATAAGAGGCAGCCGTTTCAATACTACAATGAATTATCCTTCATTGTTGGGAATGACATAGCTAAGGTCACTACAACTGCATCTCAAGGGACAGAAGAAGGGCATTTTATGAATGAGGCTATCGATCTCAATAATGAGGAAGATGTCACTTATCATGGTATGGATACTACATCTTTTGAGACTGCTGCTGATTTGGCTAATGATGGCATCGATACACCTACATCGAACCAATCTAGTGCAAGTGGCAGAGACAACCCTTCAACATCATCAAGGATGACAAAGAGGAAGAAGGGAAGCATTGTAGGTTTGTTGGATTGGATTTGTGAAGTGATCAGAGATCTGAATGCAGGCCTTGTAGAGCCTCTGAAAGTGGATAAATCATCTTCTTTGAAAAATGATGCAGGGGATGTGTATAAAGCACTAAAAGCAATCCCTAGCCTTAGCGAGGGTACTATACTTGATGCATATGATCATTTTTTACATTAACCTACAATATCCATAGGGTTCTTGATAATGAATGAAGGGGAGAGAGTCACATACATTATATGGAAGTTTGGAGGACTCTAGTTAGGATGCAAAATCTTTTGTTACAATTGTGTGTTTATTTGATTCATGTTTCAAATTATAACTATTGATTCATATTAAAATAATGTTCATATGAATTTTGTGAATTTTGAATTATTTTTGGTTGTATGACTTATACGACTCGATGTATCTCTCTCCAGCAGAATTCGGGAAATCTTGTGATGGATTTAATGAGAATTATTGATTAATATTTTTTTGACAAATCCTTTAAGTTTATTGATGTATGTAGTGTTATGTTATTATGATGCATATTTGTTAATATAGATGTCAACATGTGGCATACATCCCTTAAGTTTATTGATAATATGGGCAACTTGTGTAATTAATTATACTAGGCAATGAGTAGGCTAACCTGGGACAAAAGTATTTATTATTTATCCCATGTGTGTGAAGGGGTAGTGGTGAGTATGAAGTATTAGTGGTTGCTATTATTTGTAGGGTTGAGGAATAGGGAAAATACAAAGAGTATTGAATGTGTTTGGGATCTTATATTGGAGATATGACATCGAATGGCTTCTTCCAATGAACACCATTGAATGGTGTTTCATTTGTGAGTATATTTCATGTAGGAGAAAATTGTAGGTTCAATTTAAAATCATCATGTCTACCACAATATTTCTTCAAATTCTGAATATGATTGTGTTTTAGAAAGCATGGAAAATTTGCTTTCCAAGAATTCCAAGATCATCCTTTGATTATTTTGTTGGTGTTGTTGTAAATATTTATTGTAACCAGTTTTCAAGAAGCTTGTGAAATTATCTTCCAAATGAAAAAAGATCTATGACTGGAGGTTTGTTTTAGGTGCATAGCCTTCTCCAATATGAGCTGTTTGTTTGGGAAAAAATCAATAGAAAAAGCTCTTCCAATTTGTCCAAATTAAAACTCTAAAACTAGATGTTACAAAATAGTTAAGAATGATAGAAATACTCCAAATTGTAATGGAAATGTACTCATTAATATGATTAACTCTTGAGGTAGGGAAACACCACATCATGCTCCTTATTAGAAGAGGGCATTCCACTTATATCTACAATATGAGATCTCAAATGCATATAATAGTTTTCCTATTTTTTTAATTACCTGACCTCCACAATATGTAAACATCCAACTAGTACCCATGAGATAAGCTCTTTTATTTAAAACCATTAATTTCTAAGCTGGCATACTCATTGCCCCAAATAATTAGGTACAAGTTTTACACATGATCTCCATAAACCAAAAATGCATTATGATATCATTATCCCCACATACATCTCAAATTGCCTGTACAATGGCACAAGAGATTAATGGTGATCATAAAATGAGTTTCAAATTTTAACTAGAAAATTCAAATGTTAACAACAAAAATAAGTTTCAATTTTTATGGATCAGAAGTTGAGCATATTTCAACATCTCAGAAGACAACTAAAGTATTAACCCGATGTATTTGATTTCTCACCTTACTTTAAAGTTGGAAAAAAGGATATCTATTTCTCATTTCAATTGCATATTTGTTCCTGATGCATTGGATATTATCATATTTGGATTGTTATTCATTAATGAAGTGGATCTTTATGAAATGGTTTTCCTTAGTTACTTAATTTGCAAGGAGGCCATCAAAGCTTGTACAGTCAAGAAGATAGTTATTGCTTGCATTGAAGGTTAGATGCAGTCTTTGTGCTTGTAGAAAACCCCTCCCAACTATGGCATTCCCTTTGCATACAGAAGCTCTTTGTCTTTGGTAGGTTGAAGGGGGAAAGGATAGAGAATGTTGTTTTTACTGTATTAGGTTGGTACTGAAGCATTTTCCACAACCCCCTAGATTCTAGATTCTATGGAGTCATTTAAAATAGAAACTGGAAAATAATTACTGCCATTGAATATCTATGAACAATGTACTATTCCATGTCACATTGATCAACTTGAATGATGGAAATGTTGTCTAGGTTCCAAATTAGAATTTTATTGAAATGTTTTTTTAGTTGTTTGGAAATAATTTCTTCAAGTTATGCATTTTTTTTGCACCCAGAAGATTAGAGATTATAAATTCCTACCCCCATTTGTTGATATTATGATGTAGACCCATGTTAAATGTGCCTTGGTGTGCCCAACATTTTTTAAGTACTTGAATCTACAATAATGTAGTAAAGATGGTACGGTGCATTATTTATATAGGCTTGATGGCTCTTGTCAATGTGCCAAATTGTCAATGTGGTGGTGGTTAGTGCGTGTTGAAGACTTCATGGACATAGAGCAACCCTAGACGACAATTTTGGTGCTTCCTAAATAGAAAAAAGGTTTCTATTTTGTATATATTTCATGTTTGTAATGTAAATACTATTCTTTATATTATAGTAACTAATGTAGATTGGGCATCACATGGAAATAATGGCTATAGATACTTTAGTTGGGTCAAGGACAGCTCATCTGCATCTATCCACCCATCTCCACTTATCTGCAATGAAGGATTTGAGTGCAAACCATGTCAGTCTAGGGAAAATGCTGAAATTATATTTTTATGATGCCTTCTCTGTATTGTAATCACATATATTTTTTGTGACCATATGAAGAGATGAGCTCAAGAATTAATCAGTTAGTATTTTCATATTGTAACTAATTTTTATTTTAATATGGATATGGCATAACTTCTCTTTGCCTCAAGTGCGCATATATATGGTTTACATCCTTCTTACACTAATTCTTCATGTTTATGGCTCACGTGAGTCCCAATCTGCTATTAGTCACATGATCTAACATATATCATGTTTTCTTGGTTAATGTACTTACTGGACATTTCTTTGTAGAATTCTAACCCAGGTTTGTAGATAAATTTTGAGGTTAATAAAGATATATCATGCATGAATTCATTTAATTGGTTGTGTTTTGATCCTAACAAGCCTGAATCATTCAGGTAAGAATCCAAGGAGGCCATAGAAGGTAATAATAATTAATTTAGTTGTAATTTAATATATGTATTATGTAATTAGGAATGCCTCATCCATTTATTTGTAATCTTATTAAGTTTTATTTTATAAATTTGTATATAGGAAAATTAAAAGAAAAATTAAAAACGTTATACAAAATGTTAAAATTTAAAAAAACTTATAAACATACTTTTATTTCAAAATATTATAAAATTAACCTTCATAGAAAAATAAAATAAATATTCAAAAACTCATACAAAATGTCAAAAACGTAATTACATTTACAAAAAGTTAGAAATTGTTTATATTAAAAGAAATTAAACAATAAAATAAATCCTTATTCAGTGCATATTCCAATTCCAAATTGTGGCACCCAAACGCAGAAAATACATCTTCTCAGTCATCTTCCAAGTTAACCAAATGGGTCAGCCCATATTTCAAAAATCATTTTCAGGATTTGTATCTTCTAGAATTGACTATATCTAGCATTTGGTATTCCAGCACCCAAACGGGCCCTAATAGTGTTATGATGTATTCCTAAGCGCTCCATTGATTCAAATTTGTTAAGAGCTTTCTTGCAAATTAGGTTAAGGAAAATGCTTGCTACCACTTAATCATTAAGTCTTGTTGCATGTTTATGTGGTTCACTCCATTGTAGTCTCTTCTTTAAAATAATGTCCATGCAACAAGATGAGAGTGGAGATTTGGGACAATGATCAAAGGCAATTAGGTGACTTACAAAAAACATAGTGTACTCCTCCAAAAAGTTTGGAGAGATCTCAAAAGGTTTGAAATTGATTGTGAAAGAATCACTAGGTTCACCAAGGTCAATTGATCTTATTTCCAACAACAACAAATTAGCAACATTTATCTCATGTTCTACAAAAACTTTGGAGGACCCCTCTTGTTCAACAATTAGCCTTCAAAAAGGTTTGGTAACTAAGACATTTTTTCACAAACAATATTTAATAAAAATAGGGGCATCACAAATTTAATTCACCCTATTGTAACTATTACAAAGGTGTAGGGGTGCGGGGAAGATGGGGAGGGGGGAAGACTACAAAGGATTTCTATAGGTATTATGACTATTATAAATGAATATTGAGTTTTGATATTTTAGAGCAGGTGGGGAGGCAAGGGAAGTACACAACCTTAGAATATTCCTCATCCTCATAACTAGAGAGAAGAGCAATGAGGAAGTAAAGTAGGTGTATAATGCAATGGCCTTTAGGTGCTCAACCTTGGAAGGATGGGAAGGCTATACATAGGAAGAGGCTCTCTATCTATGATACTTAAGGTACTCAAGTCTTGGGAGAATAGGGAGAGGATACCTAGGAAAAGGATCGTTCCCTATGATACTAAAGGTTGTCAAGTCTTGGATGGATAGGAAAAATATACTAAGACATTCCTGGGATAGGAAAATGAGAAGTGATTAAATTTTGCAGCTATATAGGTAGGTTTTTGAAGCTTGTTCCTCATGAAAGAAAAATAATTAAGCTACCCAGCTCCCAGACGCAACCAACTTGCAAGGTAGTGGTAGGAGACCCATACAATTTTAGCAGGATACTTTCTCATCTCATGAAAGAAAAGTGGTGCCCAATTGTCAATAAATGGAATAGTTGTACCCAACCAATCCTAGTTATAACCTATATCTTTCAATTCTTTGAGAATCCAACATAAATATTACGCATGTTAATAGGGTGTTTCTTCCCATGTTTGAAATAGCTCTCATTAAGCCCTCCAATTCTTATATCTATATATCTTTTAATGAAGATAACCCTGCATATGATAGGAGATGAACATGATTTAGTCCTCAGAACATCCCGTCACTACTAGAGTAAACTAAGCCAAGTAGGTTTTTTCCTCTCCCAATTCCACTACCCATTCTCTATTAGCTTAAGTGATTCTACCACAATTATTTATTTATTTCTTAAAGTATTATAGAAAAAATGAAGAAAATGCCAAGTGACAATTTCAAAGCTTTTGAAATTAGATCTAACCATTGTTTAAAGTAATAAGCATGGTCAACCTCTCCAAATCTTAAATTATGGAAGTATGAATCAATTGATTTCTAGTTATGTTTCATCTTTTGTCAATAATAAAGTGCATGAATAACCAACTCTAACCCCCTACTTGTTTATGCATGTTTTATGACTCACCAAATAGGAGAAGAAAATACAAAAATATCTTATCCTCTCTTGAAAAAAGTACCATGTATGCTAAGAATGTAGGAAGATCATATGGTAACTCTAAGGTTCCTCGATTCATGGATAATCTTGGTGGTAAATGTGATTTGTTGATGATCACAAGGGGGCTTACATTTTCAATTCTAGAATGATTTTAATTTGTGATGAATGTAGGTGCTATCAAAAGATTTGCAATGAAGTACTATTTGTTGGATTTTTAAATGGGTATATTAAAATGAAAGGGATTTAGTGTTCAGAGATCCTAATCTACTACTAAGGGTTACAATAGTAAATAAATTACTTTTATGGATGAGTTCCTCAATTACCAAGTCCCATTTCACCAAGTCAAGGTACAACTACATGTGGATTGGTGCAATCTTCAAAGGTTTGTGTGAATGATAGAATTTAGGTGCATAAAAATATTGGTTTAGGCTAACTTTGCATAATGATTTAGAATCACTAAAATGTCTAAAGTATGAACCAAAGGAACTCATCAAAACACCATCATATTAATACAATGACAACACTTCATCTGCTAAACTTAATCTAAATGAGGGAATTATGAAACCAAGCAAGCATCAAGACACATAAAAATCATCACCACACTTCAATGAAAATTTTATTATCTCTCTAGCTCTTAGGGAACAATCTCAAAATTTTCTCCTTAAAAATGAGAAGAATCTAGGCCTTTATATAGGCCCTTGAAAACACTGAGTGGCCCAAATTGAAACAATGACTGATGACCCAGATTTTTTCACATAAGTCATAATTAGGGTTAGGGCACATAAAAAGGAATCTATATGAGTGAAAAAAAAAACCACCATCATAGTGAGTAATAAATGCCCACTACGCATGCACACTCAAAAGGAAAGTGGGGTGCCATAAATGACCATTATGTGTTCCCACTATGTATTAAATGCACATGTTATCTATCTTTGACCTCTCTACTTGAATCCCTGGAATCTATCTAACATTGCTTCCAATTCTTCCTCACTAACACTGGCCATTGAGTATTTCTTGAAATCCAAGGAAACCATTGCTCGCTTAGACTTCTTCAAAATATCATCCCATTTTGGTACCAATTCTTGAGCAGTGTGCATATCATTTGAGAATATAGAGATGTTCTCATAATCATTCTTTATGAAGAAGATCATCTAAAAGGATTCCTCCAACTTTCGATTCATGTTTCTTAGAGTTATCTCTTCTTTAGTGAGCCTTTGTGATAAAAGTGAGGTGACATTGTTGGAAACCTCCTCTCGGATATTGTTATCTATTTCCTTCAGACAAGTGGATTTGTTAACAAAATGCTAAAACATTTCTTGGCCATAAGCACTTCTCCATACCATCTAGAAAAGTCATATGATTCTCCTTCTTTGACAACCCCACCATCAATTAGTTTCTCATTAAGTGTCTCCATCAGCTCATTTAGTTTTGTAATTATCTCAGCTCTATAGATGAGCTCATCCTCCCAAGATCCCTCCATACAATGAATTTGGTAAAGGATAGGAAGTGCTCTGTTATGTATCTTCACCAAATCTTCAGTGTGTTTGTAGGCCTCATTCTAGATGCCTTCCATCCAAACCTATACCCCTTTTCCAATCTATTTGATTCAGTCTATCCCTTCTACTGCATCCATAGAAAGAACTGAAGGAGCGAATGATGGACCCTCGTCATTAACTAGATGGGAAAAATTGCTTATATTGTAACATAGGACCTTAATTTCAGCCATCTACCTATGATATTTTTCCTGAAGCTTCTTCATTTTTTCCTTTAGTGCCTATATGGAGTCATCAAAATCCTCCATGACTTGCGACCTGGATTCATGGCCTAAATCAATCTCAGTTACATTATATTCCTTAGGAGATATTTGATCATTTCTTTACCTGCTATTGGTGTCTCAACTTGTAGAATCCTAGATCTATATTCTCCTTGGATAATCTTTTTGATCTTCTTCTCCATTCCCTTCTAATCTGATTGGTTGACTCAGACTAGGATTTCCTATAATTCACCTACTAGGTCAACCTCCTTTTCTTGGCTTCTCTGAATCCTTTTTCTTAGCCACTCTTGAATATCTGCATTCTAATCTCTCTGTACTACCAACTTCTCTTGTCCTTGGACCATTCTAATATCAATCTCTTCCTCGGCCCTCATAATTTCTATTGCTTTTATAGGGACTACAACTTCTACTGTAGGAAATCCTTCTTTTGTTTTAGGAACTTCCTCTTCCATAATCTCTCTTTCTAGAAGCATTCCAGGAATCTCCTCAATGGTGATACACTATTGTATTCTAATTTTTGGAAACCCTTCATTAGCGTTGATACTCAATCTATCTTGAATTAACCTATTCATGCATTCTTGTTCAATTATCCTCTTTCCTATATCTACTTCCTTCCTAGTGAAAGTTCATTTTTCCTGCACACTTAGAGTCCATCTTGGTGAGGATGGAACATTTTCAGACCTCTACCTCTTCTATTTTGGTTCATCAGTATGAAGGTCCAACTTACTCTTTGCATGTATTTCCTAAGTAATACCTTTATCCATTCTTTGTTCTACACTTCCTGATGGAATTTTTCCTTCTTCTATTGTTGTTCCTTGTGGCTACCTTAGTCTTTTATCCCTTAGTGTGTTATGATGCATCAGCTATTATGCCCATCTTTCCTTTGGTGTGGTCACTTGGTTCAATTACATCCCTATCCAATACCTAGTGAAATCAAAGACTGGTCTAGACAACATGTTGAGGTCTAGAACTTCTTTCTTTGACCAATCATAGACACCAATTTATTTTTTCTCATGAAAATATCCTTTCTAGACCACATTTAACTCTCCCTCCATATGATCAAGAATATCAAAGGTTTTTCATTCCATGATCAAGTTCAGTGGCAATTTGAAATGCATTATTTTCTTCAATTTCTTCTCGTTTGCAACATTTTCCAAAAAATCCTCACGATATGCCATATGCTGATATCTAATCCCAACCACTGACCGTATTTTCTTGTAAAGGTCAAAGTCCAACCTCTCTATATACAAAGGAAGAACAAAGAGAAATAATTCATCATGAGACCTCTTAGCTTCCTTTAGGCATGGGCATATTTCAGCTATGTCCTTGCCAATGGAGATAAAAAATTTAAGTCCCAATTTCTTCTTCCCATTCTAAATCTTATCATAAATAGTTAACTCTTGAGTGATCTCTACCAGGACCATCTTATCTGTCAGATATCTAGGAAGCTTGTATGGTTGCGATGAGACTCCTTGAAGCTTGATGTAGGAGAAAGTAGGAAACTGAATAAACCATGCCCCTTATTCTTCCACCAATTTAATGTCTTCTGTTGAGAGCCTCACATGTAGCTTCTTCTACAAACTTCACAAAATACAAACTGTAAATGCATCATTGACCCAGACATAATCATCAATTGCATGCAGATGCATTTGAGGGTAACAATCATATACTTTTAACCACTAATTTCCACTCTTGATTTCTCCCTTACATCTGAAGCCCTCATATCATGTTTCTCATACCAATATGTAGATGACATATGAACTCATGCAGAATTTCCTTCTCTACTCCAAGTTATCTAACTACTCACTCATGCTCTCACTGATCAATCCTTCCCAGTCTACATGATTATGTTCTTCAACTACCTACTCAATAAAATACCACATCCACCATTCCAATAGATAGGACTGACTTAGGCCAAATATTTCTCTCAACATCATTATCATATCACCATATTATTGGTGAAAATATAGACATATCAATTCCTTAGGTAGCTTAGAAAAATGAGACATACTCTTCTGTAACCACTTGTTGTTTATAATCTCTTCACAATTACAAATTCTAGCAGTGAAGACTTTTTCTTCTTGCTCCTTTTTTTTCATTGCCAGTTCTTTAGAGGAAGGAATTTTGAAGGCCTCCAAAATAGCTAGTGAAGAAAGGTCTGCAAGTAAGTTTCCCTCAACATCTCTGATCATTCTTTCTTTGGCATGGTAGTGCCTTGCACATTCCCAAATTGGCTTAGGATGATGGAAGGCAAGAGGGATTCCAAGTGCAGCCACCATATGACTATTTATGATCTGGCTGGCTAAGTGTGTCAAATGATGTTCCTTATATTTGAACATCCTCCTATGGAATTCATTCATATCTAGGAATCTTAGGTTGGTGTCACTGATTTCTGATGACTTTGACATGATCTTGGATTCCACATAGAATCTATGCTTCTCATTCTTTATCTATTGGATTTGATGAGTAAACAACCCACAACTCCCAAGAAAACCTGCATGAAAACACTTGTCATAGAAAGAGATAGAAGAAGAAAGAAGATATGGAGGCCTAAATGCATTGATCCATGAGAGAGGAGAAATCATTCTTGATGTGCAAAAACAAAATTTAGAATTGTGTTGGTTAACAGTTTGTCCTCTTCTAAGATTTTCAATCTTTGACTCCCAAATCACCCAAGGTAAGAGAACAAAAGGATATTACCAACAATTGGGTCAGTGTATATCTTCAATCACTACCCTCTGAATTAATAGGTACAACTCCCTGATTGTGTATGGTGTTCAATGAATATGTTTTTAAACTGATCACTAGGTTGTATCTGATGTGTTTTAACCAAATTGCTCATAGACACAAACAATTCAGGCAAGGGTATATATTCTATCTCCTAACTTTAATCTAACTACTCTAATCATGCAAATTCTACTTAGAGAGAACAGGAGTAGAATCATATACGAATAGCAAATGGAATTGCCCTCACTGCAACCTCTGACATGAAATGGAATCCAAGCGAAAATCATAGCTTCATACACAATTGTACTTTCTGTCCAGACTGAATCTAACAAATAGGATGAATAGGAGAAGAGTTACATATGACAAGCAAATGGAATTACTTACTACAACCACAGACATGAAATGGAATTCAATATGTAATTACAACTCCATACATAACTATCCTTTCTATTCAAATGCAGATGATTAACTAAAATGGAACAAAACCAGAAATAAAGCTCAGTAAATGGAATCACTTTTGCTCCAATATCCAATTTTCTGACCCCCATACTGAATCTCTCTACAGAATATATAGATTTTACAATACATCAGGCTCGTAGGAGCCAATGACCTTCCCTCTCCTTTGAATACAAAGAGACAAAGCATAAAGAGACAAACTCTTCCAATCTGAGAACTCGAAAAGTCACTATGAGACACTTCATCTCCTTTTTAATAATATTTGTCAAGCCAAATCTAGTGGGCTTCTTGGAGTCAAGTCATCATTCAAATTTAGGTAGAATAACTAACCCAATCTTCAACTGGCATTGATCCTCTCCTTTCTAAAACATTCAGCATGATCTCATGACTTTGTCTGCTATTGAGATGCACTCATCTTCTTGTTCCGCTAACTTACAGTCTTGTTGCATGATCGCATGACTCTTTTTCAACTCTTGCGATCATGCGACAACTTTAAATAAACTTATATTATATTTGTATCGCATCTGCGCTATTAATGTACATAGGTTCCCTTTTTACCTTGTCGCATGATCTCATGGTAATATTTTAATCCATGTGATCATGCGACCGCACTATGATTGGCTCGCGGGGATCATTCATTGTCTTTCAGAGAGCCACCTGATATAGATGCCTTCGAACCCACCGAGAGACATGTGTACGCATCTCGCATGATCTTAATGAATCTCCCATGGCTTAGCAACAAAGCGGGAACCGCCGATTTGGAATCTCGATCAAACTCTTTCGGCCCCACCGAGAGACACGTGTATGCATCTCACATGATCTCAAAAGCATTTGGCAGGGGTTGCACTTTTGCGAGGACCATCAGATGCATTTTGATGAAGTGCAGCCTCTGCCTTGGACACGTGGACAGATCTTATTTTACCATAAAAAATCTTTGGTGACTTACGTTGTCGCATGATCGCATAGGTGTTATTTTATTTATGCGATCATGTGACCGCTTTATGATTGGTGCACATGGATTCCCGCTATGTCATGACTTAGGTCCCACTGAGAAATAGGGCCCACTAATCCGTGCTTTTTCCTTTTCGTATGATCGCATAGTATTTGTTTAATTCTTGTGATCATGTGACTGTTTCATCATTGGTACACGTGGACTCCACTATTGACGTACGCAGGTTGCACTATTGGCACATTTATTTAATCTTTCTGGTCTTTGACTTTTCTTTCCACCTGAACCTCCATTGTCAATGTATTACCCCGCCGACCAATGAAAATTAGACAAGTCACCATCCAAAGACCCACCACCGGAGCTGAAAGCCTTTGTTTGACCATTTGTCACATGATCACATGCGGCCAGGAAGGCCTATGCGATCATGTGACCAACCGCGAAGTGTTATCTGCCACCACAAACCATTTTCACTATTTTAACTGTGACCGCTGATGGTTTGTTGTTTGCTTGACTGTTGACTAGCCCCGCTGTGACACTAGAAACTGGGACCCACCTGGTTGGAGTTGCACACTTGAAGGTTGAAAACATAGAGGGTTTTCAAACTGAAGATAAAAAACATAGAGAACTTTCAAACTAAAAGTCAAAAAACATCCTAAACCTTCAGAGAGATGGTCAAAAACACATTGGGTTTTCAAGCCCAAAGGCAGAAAACACACTGCTATATAGAGTAAAATCTGAATGATTCAATGCTGGCTTTGTCATTGCATCCCTCACATGAAGAATCTTCTCATGGTTCTTTTGAATGCCTGAAACTTATTACTCCCAAACATCATTCCACTTGCTGAAAAGATCATCAATTGGAGCATGATATCCTTGCCAAGTTGGGGTCTATCACCTACCCATTATGACAAGACTTCCAAATAACCCACCCAGCTTGAAAAGAGGAAGGCAATGGCAGGGAAACTCGGCAAGGACAACCTATCCTAAAGGAAACCTAGACTTAGACTCAGACATGACTAACTCTGACTTGACATCAAATACTTCCACTTTTAACAGCACGGTTAGGGGGTGAAAAGTGGGGCAACAGCTGGCTCTGACTGGGGATTTAAGCATTACAATGCTTAAAAGAACTCTAGCAATCTCTGGTTCCGCAAAATAATTGACAACTTGACAAGGAGAAACAAAACCTAAGGAAAACAATAGCAAAATGAAAGACAACCACTAAACTAAGACACAAAAAGAAAACCTACCTAACTAACTACTTCACAGGGGTTACCTGCTCTTCAATTACGCATCTGGTATAGCTTCAAATCCTGCCCATTATAGGAACATGGTAGGGACTCTCTGAAAGGATATGCCAATCTGAATGAGTTATTCTGATTCACTTGCACAATTTGGAATGGACCTTTCCACAAGGATTGAAACTTAGAATGCATTCCTTTAGGTTCATGTCTCTTATCCCACAACAGCACCATATCACCTTCCATGAATTTTCTTGGCCTTGCCCTTTTGTCAAACAGCTTCTTGACTCAATTCTGATGTTCAGTGATCCTATCAACCATATCTTCCCTTTCTTCTTGCAGCTTAGTCAAATACAGGATCCTTTTTTCCAATCCATCCTTGAAAACATTATCCTCAATTGCGGTTTTCAGTTTACAAGCAGCAAGTTCTAATGGTAATGGCAAGTTGGCCTCTACTCCATACACCAACTCAAAAGGAGAAATACCAATGGCTCTTTTAGGAGTGGTTCTATCTACCCAAAGAGCATCATATATCTTTTTGTGCCAATCTCTCTGATTATCAGCAACTAACTTCTTCAAAATATTAATCAAATTTTTATTACTTGACTCAGCCTACCCATTACCTTGAGGAAAATAATTAGAAGAGTGTCCTATTTGAATCCCATGATCATAACAAAAGGCAACCATTTCTGAGGATGAAAAGTAAGAAGCATTATCCAATATCAATTTTGTGGGAACTCCAAATCTTACCAGTATTTGTTCTTTAATGAATTCACATACTATTTCTGAAGTAGTCTTCTTCATTGGTTTAGCTTCCACCCATTTGCTGAAGTAATCAGTGGTGGTCAAGATGTACAAATGTCCTTGAATTGAAGGAGGATTGATAGGTCCTACAAAGTCCAAACCCCACTGCTAAAAAGGAGCATCTATCACCACCGGTCTCGGGGGTAATGCAACCAACTGTGGTTTGCCTGCAAACATCCTACACTTCTCACAATTTGCAACCCAATTATATGAGTCTTTGAACATGTCAGGCCAATAATAGCATTGCCTTAGAATCTTGAAAGCTATCACAGTGGATGAGAAGTGACCTCCACATGCTTCATCATGGAAAGATTTCAATAACCTTTCCTGCTGATCTTTATCAACACATCTCAGGAAAGTACCATCAATTGCTTTCTTATATAAAACATCATCATGTATAACATACTTCAAGGCTTTATTTTTTAAATTCCTCTTTTTTTTAGCAGTTAATCCATCTGGACATTCACCATAAGTTAGAAAATATGCAATGTTTGAGAACCAAGGATCTTGTAGACTTACCATGAGCACTCTGTGATCATCTTCTTCAGCTTGCTGATTCTCTGCTATGGCTCTGCAAAGAGCATTCCCTCTTATGAGTTTTGTTGGCCTAACATCTATATCATACTCCTGGACCTTTGCAATCCAAGGTCCTCTATTGTTACATCCAACATCTTGCTGTGTTAACACACTTTTTATAGTAGCATCAGGCACATGGATGACTGAATGTGAATGCAGGATATAAAATCTAAAATTCTTTAATGCTCTCACCACTGCATAAGCATGCTTTTCAACTTGAGAATACTTCAGCTCTTGATTCTTTAAGGGCATACTCATGAAGGCAATAGGAGTATGTATACCTTCCTTATTCTCTTGCATTAATATTGCTGACATGGTGTGTTCAGATGCATAGCAGTATATAATGAACTCTTTAGTATAATTAGGATGAACCAAGACAGGAGCATTTGCAATGGCATTCTTTATATCCTTAAAAGCTCTTTTACCATCATTAGTCCACTTAAATGTTTGATTTCCTTTCATCATGTCAACTATGCTTTGCACAATCTCAGAAAAATTAGGTACAAATCTTCTCAGAAAATTCACTTGTCCAAAGAAGGATTTAACACCAGTCTTACTCAAAGGTAAACTTAATTGCTGAATGGCTTTAACTCTATTAGGATCAATTTTGACTCCTTGAGAAATAATGTGACCAAGAAGCTTACCTTCAGTGACACAAAACACTGATTTCTTTGGGTTCAAGGATATGCCTTGATCTCTACATCTTTGTAGAACCTTGGTCAGATCTCCTAGGTGATCTTTCCTCTTCTTGGAGAAAACAGTCAAGTCATCAAGGTAGATCACAATAATTTTATTTTTAAGATCACCAAAAGATAAATCCATAGCCCTTTGAAAGGTTGCACCTGCATTAATTAACCCAAAAGGCATTCTGTTATAAGCAAATGTGCCCCAAGGTGTTGTGAAAGCTATTTTATACTTATCTACTTCATCTACTTATATCTGATTATATCTTGAAAAACCATCTAACATGGACATCATCTCTGACCCTACAACTATTTGCAACAAATGATCCATGTTTGGTAGAGCATAGTTATCCTTGAGGGAAGCTTGGTTCAGATTTCTAAAATCAACACAAATCCTTATTTCTCCATTCTTTTTCCTCACAGGAACAATGTTTTCTACCCAAGTGGAATGATGGATGGGATAAATGATCTTAGCTTTCAAAATTTTATCTATTTCTTTGAAAATTTCCCCTTCCACCAGAGGATTATAATTTCTTTGTTTTTGTTTGACAGGTGATGCTCCAGATTTAAGAGGGATAGTATGCCTGAATTTTCCATTCATAAAATTCTTTAAATCCTCATAGCTCCAAGAAAAAACATCTTGGAATTCAATCAACAATTCTCTGATTTTCATTCTTTCCTCAAGAGTGCAGCATTTTCCAATGTTGATCATTTTAGGACTGTCCTCGGTTCCTATGTTGATCCCATCAAATTCTCCACAAGTTTTTTCTTTCTTATCTCTCTCTCTCTCTCTCCTTATATAGGCATCATGTTTATCAAAGAGTTTTTCTAATGACATAAAATGAGAAGGAATTCTATTTTCTCTCAATTGAATGATACCTGATTTTAATTCTTCTTCATCAATTGGTGACTACTCTTCTTTGTCATTTTCAAAACACATATTGGCAAAGGGGACTGTTCCTTCTAGAAACTGATGAATATGCTTGTCATCTTCAAATACTTGCCAAGATTCTTCATTATCAAGCACCTTAGGTCTGAATAGGACCTCCATTCTGTATACTTGATTCATGAAGTCAGGATGAGGCAAGAGTATAGATGCAGAAATTGCTAGAGAATTAGCCCTAGAATTTTGATCTCTTAGGACCGAAATTATTGAAAAGACATCTAGAATTTCTATTTCATCCAATACTTTATTTCTATAATTTTTCAATCTATTATTTTTCACAGAGTACTGATTTCTTACTTGTCTCACCACCAATTCAGCATCCCCTTGAACTTTGAGCAATTTAACTCCTTTTTGTTTAGCTGCCTCTATACCAAGGAGAAGGGCCTCATATTCTGTAGTATTATTGGTATTTTTAAAATTCAATTTATAAGCTAGGAAAGTAATTTCTCCATTAGGGGCCATCAAAAATATTCCAGCACCTGAACCAGCCTTGGCACAACTTCCATCAAACTCTAATGTCCATAATTGCTTAGTTTTTGCTTCTTCTATCTCTTCTTGAACATCAGGGCCATTATAGGATATCATATAGGTTCCAAATTGCATTTCTTGATAAAGAATTTGTGACCTAGGATCATCTGAGTTTAATACAGTGAATTTTTCTTTTCCTTCCAGTTCCAACTTCACCTTTTTATCTCCTACTTGAATATAGGCAGATGTCCAATCTAACTTGATTTCTCCTCCCAAGTCTTTGCAGAAACTTCTACTAAGCAGCATTCCATAACTCTCAGGGATATCAACAACAAGGATTGTGAGCTTCAATCTTTTAGAGGGATAGGCAGCTAAGGCAACTTGAGCATCTTTGATTTAACCAATTAAAGGCACTTGCTTAGCATCCATAGAATAACATTTACCAAAGACTTTCATTAAAGGAAACCCTAGGGCTTTAGCAACTGGTGCAGGCATTACATTATCTGATGCTCCAGAGTCTATGATGCAATTACTTAATCTGTTGCCATTAATAAAAAGAGACACATAAAAAGGATCTAGTTTCAAATCTAAACAAGTAGCATGGATCACAGATTCCTTCTCTTGGAATAGCCTAGGAATTGAGAAATCTTCATCCTGTGGATTCCCTTCATTGGTATTAATTTGTCTTTTATCACTAACATTAGAATTGACATGAATATTTCCTCCATTTTTACAGTGATCTATCAATCTTTGGAGTTGGTCAGGATGTGATTTCAAATAATCTATAGGGGATGTTTGAATTTTACTTTCTTCACAAAATTGAATAATATCAAAAGAGTGAGACAACTTATCTTTTTGCTCCTTTTGTGAAGAACTTGATGCTGAATTATCATTCCTAACTGCCTTGTGGGAAGGTGCTTGATTCTTGACAGGAGCAGCATTGGGAACCTGACCTTTATTTTTCTGACCTCTAGTCATCATAGTCAGCTGAGGTCCTTCCAAGGTGGCAAAACAATTTCCTCCATTTTCTGAATCTGATTCATACTCACAATACAAATTTATAGAGTCGCCATGAGGAGCATGATCATCATCATCTTCCGGATATTCAATTCTTTGCACTTCTTCTCCTCTCATCTGTAAATATCTGATCATGTCTTCACAGGTATTACCATCATGATCTGCTCTGAGATGAAAGGCACAAGAAGTATGACCTTTAGGAGGAGCTTCAATAGCTAATCTTTGCTGAGGGGCAGGGAGCTGCAAGTTCTTATTTCCACCTTGATATCCTGGTCCTTCTTGATAAGGCTGATATAATGAATGAGCTAGTCTAGCAACTTGTTTCTTTAATGTAATCAGCTCATTGGACAACTTTTGTAACATAGCCTTAGTACTATTTGAAGTACTTGTTGTATTGCTTGAAGATCCAGTATGATACTCTTTCTTCCATTTCCCAAAGGCTATCATGTCATCCTCCATCTCTACTGCAAGAGTTTGTGCGGCTTGTAAAGTGGCCACATTAGCCCTTCTTAGTTGATAACCAAGTTCAGGAGACATAGAACTGATGTAGAAAGTTTTCTGATTGTCTCCTGTTGGAGCACTAGTAGCTGGTATCCTTTTAATAAGTTTATTAAATTTTGCATTAAAATCTCTCATAGGGATGGATGGTTCTTTCTTAATTTGGGCTAATTGTAACAAGAGAACCTGAGCATCTTCAGTGCTCTTGTATCTTCCTTCAAATCTCTATTTCATGGCATTCCAACCAGTAATATAGCCTGTGGGTAAATCCTGGAACCAATCTACAGCATCATCCACCAAAGTATCCACAAACATCCTGACTGCAACATCCTCATGCTAAGGATTCACCACTCTACATGCTTTCTGGAAAGCACTTAGATGTTGTTTAGCTAACACTGAGCCATCACCATTGAATCTAGGGAAATTCTTTCTGGAGGCCTTTGGCAAGTTGTGATTTGCTGTAAGATTCAATGGCCCAATAGTATTTCCCCAAGGAATAGCCATAGTTGCTAGCCTTGTATTTTGTGCAACTGCCTGAATTGAAACTGAGAGGGGAAGTGCAATACCATGCAATAACAATGAATTGCAAGTGGTAGAAATAGGAATTCTACCAATAGGAGGAGTAGAAGACTTGCTTCTTTTTGGTCTCAAAGGAAATACTGTAGATGACTGAAAATCAGTAGGCTTCTTATTTTTAGTTTCCCTTGCCTTTGCTCTTCCTTTCCTGAAAATATCTTCAAGGATAGGGAAATTGACTGCTTTGAGTTCTTTGTAGACCAGATCAATCTTTCCCTTCTATTTCGCACTCCTGGTAAACTTGGAATCTAGGGTGCCTAAAATTTTGAGAAAAACTTTTAATTTTTCCTTCTTTCTAAAGTCCTCCCTAGCAGAGTCACCAAAAACTATTGGTTAACAGTTTGTCCTCTTCTAAGATTTTCAATCTTTGACTCCCAAATCACCCAAGGTAAGAGAACAAAAGGATATTACCAACAATTGGGTCAGTGTATATCTTCAATCACTGCCCTCTGAATTAATAGGTATAGCTCCTTGATTATGTATGGTGTTCAATGAATATGTTTTTATACTGATCACCAGGTTGTATCTAATGTGTTTTAATCGAATTGCTCATAGACACAAACAATTCAGGCAAGGGTATATATTCTATCTCCTAACTTTAATCTAACTACTCTAATCATGCAAATTCTACTTAGAGAGAACATGAGTAGAATCATATACGAACAGCAAATGGAATTGCCCTCACTGCAACCTTTGACATGAAATGGAATCCAAGCGAAAATCACAACTTCATACACAATTGTACTTTCTATCCAGACTGAATCTAACAAACAGGATGAATAGGAGAAGAGTTACATATGACAAGCAAATGGAATTACTTACTGCAACCATAGACATGAAATGGAATTCAATATGTAATCAAAGCTCCATACATAACTATCCTTTCTATTCAAATGCAGATGATTAACTAAAATGGAACAAAACTAGAAATAAAGCTCAGTAAATGGAATCACTTTTTCTCCAATATCCAATTTTCTGACCCCCATATTGAATCTCTCTATAGAATATATAGATTTTACAATACATTAGGCTCGTAGGAGCCAATGACCTTCCCTCTGCTTTGAATACAAAGAGACAAAGCATAAAGAGACAAACTCTTCCAATCTGAGAACTCGAAAAGTCACTATGAGACTCTTCATCTCCTTTTTAATAATATTGTAGACTATGATTTTGAACCTGTTACCTGTCTTAAAAGGCTGAAACATTCAAACATTAGACTAATCTAACATGTTCATGAACTAAAAACAGCATAAGACATGAAAACAAAACCAAAGCCACCTCAAGATTGTTGCTAAAAACAAGTGCTATAGAGCAAATGTTTGATTTGCTTCAATTAGAGGGATGTGGGTGTGCTCTCAAATGCATGGAGAGGGATTTATGGTGATGGATAAATGATGAGAAAAGCTTGAAATATGAACTAAGATTAATCCATTAAGCTATTCTAAGATGTGTTAGAAAACATGAAAAATATGAAAAAATCTAACAATTAAGATGTATGCTAAGATGATCTAGCTAAAAATGCTCATGATAACAATGCATAAATGATAAAAACTAAGCTAATTATTTGCTCTTGGAAGGAGGAGTATTTGTAGGATTTCCTAAGGGCTTGGGTTAGGAGGATAGGTTAGAGTTTGGGGTAAGGTTAGGGGTTGAGTCAAGGGGATAAGGATGAAGACTTTCTAGAAGAGTCTAGGCTTTGGATGAGGATGAAGACTTTCTAGAAGAGTCTAGGCTTTCTAAGGATAAATATGGAATTTAGGAGATAAATAAAGATTTATTTATCTCAAAATTTTTAATGAGTTTGAGGCTCATTAGGGGAAGGGTTATCTCCTTGTGACAAGTGTCATAAGGGGATTGGGTTGAAAGATGGGAGGAATGTGCACAATTTGGAAAATGTGCCTAAGGTCAAAGGGTGTAAGAAAGGGGTGAGGGGCTTCTTAAATGCACCATAAATGCATGTAAGAGGGATAAGGAGGCCTTAAATGCCTTCAATGCATGTAAGAGAAGCCTCTAGAAGTTTGTTGACTTTGGGTCAAGCTTAGGAGTTGGCTAACCTTGTTTAAGGAATGTGACAAGGTTAGGGGGAAGATTAGGATTAGGATTAGGGGATTTTAGGATTAGGATGGGTGAAGAGGTTGGGTTGAGAAGTTTCTAGAAGAGCCTAGAGTTTTCTTAGGTTTTATGGAATAAATGTTTATTCATTCCAAAGGCTTTTGGTTTTGGGAATATTTATTAAAATATATTTAATAAATATGAAAATTAAATATTTAATCTTAATTAAATATTTTGAGTTGAGATTAGGGTTTAGAAAGGATGGGTTTAGCCTTTTAATTGAAATTAAGGAGGGATTAGAAGATTCTGGAAGAGGTTAGTGGTCTAAAGGAAATTGGCCAAGTTTTGGGCAAAAAATAAATAAATTATTTATTTTGGGATTTTTGGTCAATTTATTAATTAAATAATTAATAAATAAGGAGAATAATGTTTAAATAAGATTTAAACATTTTTGGGAGGGATTTCTTAATTAAATGTTTTTAATTAAGATAAAGGGATTTAATGACATAAAAATAAATTAATTAATTAAATAAATAATTAATTAACAAATGATGATGTCATTAGAGATTTTTCAAAAAATAAAAATACTTTATTTTCTAAAGGATTTTTAGGTGTCTACATTTTGCCCCTCTTTGATCCGATGCCACAAGTGGCATGGCTTCAAAGACAAGAAAATAAGATGCCCAAGGCTAGAATTTAGAGGAATAAGGGATTGTGCCCCCTCGAGAAAATAACACAAGGAATAAACGTTGTGGAATTTTCTCGAAAGGAAACAGAGAAGGAACGACTGAGGAAGCAGGGGAGATAAATTACCAAGCTTCCAAGAGAAAAGATGGGTGAATGCAAGATGAGATGGAATGAAAAATGCAGGATGCAGCTATATGAGGATGCAAGATTAATCTATATGATGCAAGATGCAGGGGATTTGGGGAAGCTCCATGCTTTAGATCTTTTAGAGAGCACAACCTAGTTTAATATAGCAATGCTAGAGACCTGCCAAGGATACTGGGATCACGAGGCCTTGTCACCAGTGTTGCATAGGACCAACACTAAAAAGACACATAGGGTTGCCCCAACATCACGCATGAACCCAAGAGGAAGCATGGTGGAAACGATGCTGAAGAAACCACAAACACACAACTGACTCATAGGCAGAAGTAAAAGATCAGAATACCTTGCCCCAGATTATCCTCATTCGCAGTGCACCATGATATAAAGGATCGTGGTGACTTTGAGTAGAGAACAACGAGAAGCTATAAAAGATTAACAAGACCCAAAGGACAAAATCCAAGGCCAAAATGATAACTCCAAAAGACAACCTTTGCCAAGGAGAGAGATTTGATCTAATTGATTTGATTGATGGTGGGAAGATTGGTCTGAATGTGTGGAAGGATACATCAACACATACCTGGTGTGCTTGGTGGAAGATTAAGTCAGACAGGGAGGATACAACTGAGGGGACCCGTGATTAGGTTTAGGTCAGACAAAACAAAAGCATACATTTGTGCGGACCCGATGCTGATGGGGAGAATGTTGTGTTGCTGATTGGCAAATGATGAAGTTCAAATATGGTCATGATGATCAAGGATAGTCGACAATTGATGTTGCTGAAGTGCGAGGCTGGGTAGGACAAAGTGTTCTGATCAAATGCTGTTGATGCGGGACTGACAAGGATATGTACAACAAGATAGCGACAAGGGCTGACTGACACAAAGGATGGGACCTAAAGACACATATGTACAAATGAGTTTAGGTGGAGACACGACTGATGCTATGGTACAAGAGTCAGGGTTAGGATGTACAAAGAACCTGGGGGTGAAGCTAAAACTCCAACTATATGCAAGACGATGCCCCAGTTGTGCTGGAAGGCCAAGATGGATTGGTGATGGATGATGTGTCTTGAAATGACATGGATTTGGGAAGGACATATCCCAACGATGATAATTGGATTGAGATCAAGGCTTGCTACAAGACTAAGGATTTCAATTGGATGGATTGGCTTGATCTTGGATGTTGGATAGCTAGAGGATGTGGAGAGGATTGGAAGATTGCTAGAAGACTGTTATGAATGGTTGGATATGTATGAATGGCATTGGATTGCATGAAAGGTAGCCTATAGCTAGATACCAATGACAAGGGAAGATACTGGGTGATGGAAAGATGGAAGAAATGCTTAGGATGAGGATGATGGAATTGCTAGGAGATTTGGATGGAGGAAGATTTGGATTTGGATGGAGGAATTGCTTAGGAGACTTGGATGATAGATTTGCTTGAGGATTGGATAGAGGAATGCTTGGGGAGATTGGATGGCAGATTTGCTTGAGGATTAAAAGATGGATGCTGGAGGAATTGCTGAGGAATCTAGATAGAGGAATGCTCAAGGATTGGATGGTGGATTTGCTTAAGGATTTGGGAGATGGAAGATTTTGGATAAAAGATAGTCTCCAAGGAATAAGATGCCCCCTGCTTAGGATAGTTCATTTATTCAGAGGCAGTAGGATGGGGTATGATTGGATGGAAGATATGCTGACAAGAGGATGAGGAAAGTAGATGGAAGATAGGATGAATGGATTGGATAGAGGATACGTAGCTGAAAGGTGTGATGGATGCCAAGAAGGTGCCCAAAAGCATGTATACCTGGTAGTCTTTGTTTTATCATCAAGATCCAAAGGAGGATGAAGGAGGTGAGAGACAAATGAGATGGAGGAGATGTTGGATAAGAGGTGATAGAAGGGAATGGCCCCCAACTACAGAAAGGAATTGGGGGGAGAGCCTACGCATGATGCCTGTTTGCCAAGTTTTCACCATGGTACTTGTCCAAGGTGCTTGAATTGCCAAGTTTTCACCATTAGACGAATGCTTTTCTCTTTTCTTTTTTGATATTTTTCTCTTGATTTTTTCCAATTTTTATGGATTTTTTGATTTTTCACTGATTAGATGCTGACCTTCTAATATTTTTGATGTGTTGCTATCTTTCTTCACTGATCTTCTGACTTGTTGTTGACATTTTCTGATTTTGCTGACATGCTGATTTCTCTGATTTGTCACTGACTTTCTTCACTGATCTTTCTGATGTGCTTGGATGTTGGTACAACTTTGTTAGGATGGAGGAATTTATGCAAAAGCACAGATTGGATGGGGTAGATGGGATATATGGTGGTAGAAATTGTTTGGATGGAAAGATGGAAAGTGATCATGATAGGGAGATGCTGTCAGGACCAACATTGGCACATGTTGTGAGGAAGGTGGATGAAGCGGATAGGACGTGGAAGATAGAGGTGAATGTGATGGAGGATTTACACTAAGAGATTTTGAATCTTTGGGACCCAAAATAGATTTAGGAGATGGAGGAGAAGACTGAATAGCTGGGGGATTAGCAACTTTGGATGCCATTGTAGATGTTTCTTTTAGATGCATTACATCTTTTTGCTTTGGGATCCACATCATTTTTTATTTAGCTTTGGTGGGCCTTTGTGGCCATTGGTATGCATCAGATTTTGCTTTTGCTTTGCTAGGCCTTTGCAGCCATTGGGATGCTTTGGATTGCTTGATTGGATTTTGCTTTGGTTGACCATGTTGTTTAGACTGGACATGACAATCCTTAGATTTGTGTGGATATTTCCTTTTATTCATATTGGATATGGCATCCAAATTGTGGGGAGCATCGAAGTGAATACGAGGAGATGTGCGGGATGGAGGAAATATGGATGGAGAGATGGAAGGAGATTGGTAGATAGGATATGTGGGAAGGTGCCTTTGTTGATCCCAACTAGGGATGCTTGGATTTTGGATGAAAGATTGAGTAGGATAAGATGGGGGATGATATTTTGGGATGTAGGGTCCCAAAATGGATTGGGTATGTAGAGGATATGTGCTGGAAGATTTCGGGACATAGGGACCCAAAATGGATTTGGAGGATGAAGGAGGAATGTGATAGGTTGTCTTTGGTTGTAACGATGGAGGAGGAGGAATGGCGTTGTATGCTTTGGGAGATGTGATGGTGGGTTTGGAAGGATGCTTGAATTTAGCTTTAGTTGTACCAACCTTTTTGGAGGAAGTGCCTTCTTCTGATGTGTGACCAATGCCACATAACTTTGGATGTTTCTTGTCTTGGATAGGTTCCAGATTTCCTTGTTCATGGATGCCTAGGCCTTTGCCTTGATAATTCTATTTTTTGAGCATTTTATCCAAACAAGGATATTTCTGACTTGGGGAATATGATAAACATCCAATTTCTGGTTCCCTGATGGAAGACATGGAACTTATTGCTTCTGCTTCAAGTGGACTACCTTTGACAAATGTAAGTGATCCAAGAGGATAGAGTGATGGTTGTGGGACAGTTTGGATTGGAAGATCCTCAAGAGGAGAGGATAGGATGGTGGGATTTTGACTGGGATTGGGGGATAGTAATGGATCTTCAGTTGGAGAAATTGGGATGATAGGATCTTGGATTGGAGGAATTAGGATTGTAGGATTTTGGATTGGGGGTGATGGAAGCAATAGAACATGTGATGGGGGAAGTGAAGGGATTGGATCTTGATTTTCTTTTGTGAGTATTTCAACATGCTTTTGGGAAAGATCTTGACATGGTAGGATTTGTGTGGATAGAATGCTGGGGGATGCATGGATGGAATCTTCAGATGGGGTGGATGGAAGGATGGGAGATTCTATAGCTATGATGTCTGGAAGAAGGAAGAACTCTTCAGATGGTATGGATGAATGGATGGAAGATTTTGTAGCTGTGATGGTAGGAAGAGGGGTGAATTCATGAAACTCATCAGATATGCTTTGGATAATGCTAGGAGGAGGTGATGTTGGTGGGGATGGGATGGAGACCTCGGATGGAAGGGACTCAATGATGCTAGGAGATGGAAGAGGGTCAATGTATGAAAGATAGATGACAGATGGGAGTGATGGATGGGCCTCATCAATGATGGCTTCACATGAAGGTTTGAGATGGCTTGGATCTTCAACTTTAGGAGTGGGATTTGTTATTGGCTTCCTTGTGAAACTCCTTGGGGACTTCTAGTTTGGAGGAGGTGAGGGATTAGAATGTGTAGAAGATGGGGAGCTTGGATGGTCCTCAAATGAAGGTGGGGTGGAAGATTTTGAACTTTCTTGAGGGGATGATGGTGTTGAAGAGGTAGAGGTGATGGATCAAGGTATGGGATATGAAGCGGTTTGAAGGATGTACTTTGCTTGTGGGAGGGGATTTTTGGAAATGTGGTTTGGAATAGAAGATGGTGGATTGAGATAGGATGGAGGATTGGGGAAAAGGATTGGAAGACTTGGTGTTTGGTTTTGAAAGGGTTTTGGAGGATAAGTGGATGGAAGTTTTAGATAAGGGAAGTAGCGTGAAGTGTTTTGAGGGAATGGTGGTGATTGGGATATGACTATAGCAGGAGATGGAGGTATGAAGGATGCATATGGAGGATGTGTAGGTTTAAGATAGGGATAAGGTGTGGATGGATAAGATAATGGATTTGCCTTGCCAAGGACATGAAAGGGAGTGCTAGTGGATAAGCGTGAAGGCATGATAGGATATTTTGGAGGAATGATTGGATGCTGGGGGATGTTTGGAGAAAACTTGCTAAGATTTTCAAAATATGCATCATGATCTACAAGGCTTTCATCATCTTTGGGATAGGATGGATTGAGGGGAGAGACATAATAACCAAACTCATCATAATAGTTTTGAGACATGCTGACTTGCGGATGAGTCGGATAGGAATGAAGGATGAAGATGGATTCGAAGACTAAGACTCAGATTGGGATGACTGACAGGATCAGACTAGGATTGGATTTGGCTTAAGATTGGAAGAAAACTGACTTTAGAGGAAGATAGACAAGGGGATGGGGGATGACCAAGATGACTTTGCTAACCTAGGATATGAGGAAAGGATGACAAGACTGGATTGAATATGACTGGAAGACCATGTTTTGAGATTCTGAAAGCATTGGACATTTTTTGGATTTTGGTAGGATTTGGACTGACATGGCTTTCCTGAGTATCTTTGAACCAAGTTGTAGATCAGTTTGATGTTTTTCCAATGGCAAAGGATAGATTTCAACAAAGATTTTGGAAAAGCAATCTCCACAAGGGACAAAGCAACCTTGTGAGATACAAGCAGGATGACTGACTCTGATAAAGCTCTGAAAGTGTATGTTCCAACAATGTTTTCATGAAGTTTTGACTGTCAAGCACTTCAAGCAGATCTACCTAAGGAAGGTGAGTATCAAAATCACTTGCCCACAGCTTGGTACCCCCTAGAAGGGAATACAAATGGTGAGTAATCTTGAGGTGACCCGGTAAACCCCTTGGAATCGGTCCTTGCACAAGGATTTTGATACTTTCAGATGTAGATAGGGTAGCCTCTATTTTATCAAGTTTTTAGTAGTTCTGTGGAGTCTCCATGCTCGGTTATGTTGACCGCCTATGACTCACTTAAGAGCCTAGCCAACAACACTGGGGGAGGAATATTTACCTTTCCCCAGACATTTGCATTTGGCACAAGACGCCCGTGGATTAGGAGATATAAGTGAGTACTTTTTGCCTTCACTTTATTTATATACCGGCTAGGGGGGATACCAGTTTGAGGTCATTCTCCGAGGAGGAAGCACTTTTCTCCCTGGACAGGCCTCACTAAAACTAGAACAAGTGAACTTGTCCGAGTTCAAATGTTCTATGTTGCTTACTTTAACAAGGATTATACAAAAAATGTAAAGCTCCTAGATGCACATCAAGCAAGTTGTTCTTCTTTTTTTTTTTCAAATTGATTAAGTGATTGATTAAGTGATGTTTGAAAAAAAAACCTTTGAAATTGAAGACACAAGTGCTTAAGGTTTGATTTGTTCTTTCTCCAAAAGATAAACGATTTGAGCGATTGCAAGTTCTTTCCTTTGAGCATTCAAGATTGAGTGAGCGTGTTGATTTAGAACTTTGAAAGTGCTTTGTTTTAACCTTAGATCATTCAAGATTGAGTTTGTTTGAACTGAAATACAACAAGGAAGGAATAGGGATGCTTTTCTTTCCAATTTAGATCATTCAAGATTGTGTTTGATTTTCAAAATGAAAATGACACTTTAGGACCTAAGTTCATTCCTTTAGTTTCATTCAAGATTTTGTTTTGACTTTTTTTTTTTAGACCCCAAGGCAAAGTTCCTAGATTTAGTTTGATGCATGAATTGGAAAAACATTCAAGACTTTGCCACAAAAAGATGTTAGAATTTCTAGGACTGATTTTCGGAACCCATTTTAGATTTTAAGATGCAAATTTGAGATTCTTTTTAAGTACCCAAAGCTTTCAAGTGTTCCTAATTTTTGCATGAATGCATCTAAAACCTTGATGTTGCAAGGATGCAAATGCTTTGATTAATTTTTCTTGTTTATTAGAACAAATTTTGAAAATTTTAGTCCTTAATGCATTCAACAATGATTTGGGGATTAAGCACTAAACAAGGTGTGTATGATTTTTCTTGCTTAAACATTTTTTTTGTTTTGTTTTTTTTTATAGAAAATTTTGCCATGATCCTGCAAGAAGAAGAAGAAGAAGTAGATAGAATAGAAGAAGAATATAGACAAGAAGAGGAAGAAGAATTTGAAGTGCTTCGTCCACCTATAAGCTTGAAAAATTAGAATATTTGCAAAGAACCCATGAAGTGGGTCCCACCGGGCGTGCCAGAATGTAGACTATGATTTTGAACCTGTTACCTGTCTTAAAAGGCTGAAACATTCAAACATTAGACTAATCTAACATGTTCATGAACTAAAAATAGCATAAGACATGAAAACAAAACCAAAGCCACCTTAAGATTGTTGCTAAAAACAAGTGCTATAAAGCAAATGTTTGATTTGCTTCAATTAGAGGGATGTGGGTGTGCTCTCAAATGCATGGAGAGGGATTTATGGTGATGGATAAATGATGAGAAAAGCTTGAAATATGAACTAAGATTAATCCATTAAGCTATTCTAAGATGTGTTAGAAAACATGAAAAACATGAAGAAATCTAACAATTAAGATGTATGCTAAGATGATCTAGCTAAAAATGCTCATGATAACAATGCATAAATGATAAAAACTAAGCTAATTATTTGCTCTTGGAAGGAGGAGTATTTGTAGGATTTCCTAAGGGCTTGGGTTAGGAGGATAGGTTAGAGTTTGGGGTAAGGTTAGGGGTTGAGTCAAGGGGATAAGGATGAAGACTTTCTAGAAGAGTCTAGGCTTTGGATGAGGATGAAGACTTTCTAGAAGAGTCTAGGCTTTCTAATGATAAATATGGAATTTAGGAGATAAATAAAGATTTATTTATCTCAAAAGCTTTAATGAGTTTGAGGCTCATTAGGGGAAGGGTTATCTCCTTGTGACAAGTGTCATAAGGGGATTGGGTTGAAAGATGGGAGGAATGTGCACAATTTGGAAAATGTGCCTAAGGTCAAAGGGTGTAAGAAAGGGGTGAGGGGCTTCTTAAATGCACCATAAATGCATGTAAGAGGGATAAGGAGGCCTTAAATGCCTTCAATGCATGTAAGAGAAGCCTCTAGAAGTTTGTTGACTTTGGGTCAAGCTTAGGAGTTGGCTAACCTTGTTTAGGGAATGTGACAAGGTTAGGGGGAAGATTAGGATTAAGATTAGGGGATTTTAGGATTAGGATGGGTGAAGAGGTTGGGTTGAGAAGTTTCTAGAAGAGTCTAGAGTTTTCTTAGGTTTTATGGAATAAATGTTTATTCATTCCAAAGGCTTTTGGTTTTGGAAATATTTATTAAAATATATTTAATAAATATGAAAATTAAATATTTAATCTTAATTAAATATTTTGAGTTGAGATTAGGGTTTAGAAAGGATGGGTTTAGCCTTTTAATTGAAATTAAGGAGGGATTAGAAGATTCTGGAAGAGGTTAGTGGTCTAAAGGAAATTGGCCAAGTTTTGGGCAAAAAATAAATAAATTATTTATTTTGGGATTTTTGGTCAATTTATTAATTAAATAATTAATAAATAAGGAGAATAATGTTTAAATAAGATTTAAACATTTTTGGGAGGGATTTCTTAATTAAATGTTTTTAATTAAGATAAAGGGATTTAATGACATAAAAATAAATAAATTAATTAAATAAATAATTAACTAACAAATGATGATGTCATCAGGGATTTTTCAAAAAATAAAAATACTTTATTTTCTAAAGGATTTTTAGGTGTCTACAAATATCTGTCAAGCCAAATCCATTAGGCTTCTCAGAGTCAAGTCATCATTCAAGTTCAGGCAGAATAACTAACCCCATCTTCAACTGCCATTGATCCTCTCCTTTTTAAAACATTCAGCATGATCTCATGACTTTGTCTGCTATTGAGATGCACTCATCTTCTTGTTCCGCTAACTTACAGTCTTGTCGCATGATCGCATGACTCTTTTTCAACTCTTGCGATCATGCAACAACTTTAAATAAACTTATATTATATTTTTATTGCATCTGTGATGTTAACGTACATAGGTTCCCTTTTTGCCTTGTCACATGATCTTATGGTAATATTTTAATCCATGCGATCATGTGACTACACTATGATTGGCTCGTGGGTATCGTTGATTGTCTTTCAGAGAGCCACCTAATATAGATGCCTTCGGACCCACTGAGAAACACGTGTACGCATCTCGCATGATCTCAATGAATCTCCCGCAGCTTAGCGACAAAGCGGGAATTGCCGATTTGGAATCTTGATCAAACTCTTTCGGCCCCACCGAGAGACACGTGTATGCAGCTCACATGATCTCAAAAGCATTTGGTAGGGGTTGCGCTTTTGCAAGGACCATCGGATGGATTTTGATGAAGTGCGACCTTTGCCTTGGACATGTGGAAGGATCTTATTTTACCGTCAAAAATCTTCAGTGACTTACGTTGTCGCATGATCACATAGGTGTTATTTTATTTATGCGATCATGCGACTACTTTATGATCAGTGCACATGGATTCCCACTATGTCATGAATCAGGTCCCACTGAGAAATAGGGCCCACTAATCCATGCTTTTTTACTTTTCGCACGATCTCATAGTATTTGTTTAATTCTTGTGATCATGTGACCGTTTCATCATTGGTACACATGGACTCCACTATTGACATATGTGGGTTGCACTGTTGGCACATTTATTTAATCTTTCTGGTCTTTGACTTTTCTTTCCACCCGAACCTCCACTGTCAATGTATTACCCCGCCAGCCAATGAAAACCGGACAAGTCACCGCCCAAGGACCCACCACCAGAGCTGAAAGCCTCTATTTGACTGTTTGTCACATGATCGCATGCAGCCAAGAAGGCCTATGTGATCATGTGACCAACCGTGAAGTGTTATCTGCCACCGCAAACCATTTTCACTATTTTAACTGTGACCGCTGACGGTTTGTTGTTTGCTTTATTTTTGACTGGCCCCGCGGTGATGCTAGAAACTGGGACCCACCTAGTCAGAGTTGCGCACTTGAAGGTCAAAAACACAGAGGGTTTTCAAACCGAAGATCAAAAACATAGAGAACTTTCGAATCGCAAGTCAAAAAACATCCTGAACCTTCAGAGAGAAGGTCAAAAACACATTGGGTTTTGAAGCCCAAAGGTAGAAAACACACTGCTATATAGAGTAAAATCTGAATGATTCAATGCTGGCTCTGTCATTGCATCCCTCACATGAAGAATCTTCTCATGGTTCTTTTGAATGCCTAAAACTTATTACTCCCAAACATCATTCCACTTGCTGAAAAGATCATCAATTGGAGCATGATATCCTTGCCAGGTTGGGGTCTATCACCTACCCATTATGACAAGACTTCCAAATAACCCACCCGGCTTGAAAAGAAGAAGGCAATGGCAGGGAAACCTGGCAAGGATAACCTATCCTGAAAGAAACCTAGACTTAGACTCAGACATGACTAACTCTGACTTGACATCAAATACTTCCACTTTTAACAGCATGGTTAGGGGGTGAAAAGTGGGGCAACAAATTGAACAATGAATAATCTGTTACATAATATGTTATGAAAACAATGGAGGTCAATCCTTATAAAAGGAGATCAAAACCCTAAAAGGGTAAAACCTAAGTTGCACAATAATAATTAATAAAGTAATTAATTATTATATGCCTAAAGTTTAGCTTAAGTAGAAAGAGATAATAAGTTACTTAGTAATTAAATCAAACATGATTTAATTAATAAGAAAACACTTTATTACTCTAACACCCCCCTTAAGATGAACTTTGGGAGAAGCTAAAAACCTAGAAAGAACTACTGAAAGAAAATGGGTCCCTACCACAAAGGGCCTAATTAGGTACCCAAGTACAAAAGAGAGTCTTTGAAAAGTGGATAAATAGAGAAAACCACATGGGAAAAACGCTACTCCAAAAAGAGACAAATACTAGTCTGAAGGACTGAAGAAGCTTCCAAAACTAGGAATGTTCTAGAAAATAGGAACAAGGATGAACATGTACAATATCACTGAAGAAAGAAACTAAAAACTCTGTTAAGAAGTAACTGATGATTTGAAGATATTCCACTAAAACATGACCAAGTAGAGAAGACTGTAATATGTATGAGTGCCCTCAAATGACACTACTCAAATAGAGAGGCAAACAAAGGCAAACAAGTGAAGTTGAAGATACAAAATACTATAATCTGCACGATTGCCCTCAAATGACACTACTCAAATCAGGACGCAAACAAAGGCAAACACTTGAACTCAAAAATACAGATGGCATAAAAACACCCAAGTCTAAAAAGATGATCAATCAAAGATAGAAGAGTGCATCCAAAATAGGAAAGAAAGAGTGTCCATATGGTAAATGATCTATCTCACCAGAATGCATACATACCCATTCACTGCATGTGCCTAGTATATAGAATCAAATAATAAATACATAGCTCACACTATCAAACCAAGGAAGTAGTAGAATCAATAGTAGAAACCCCCCCATAATGTTGACAAGAGAGTATGACAGGTACACTGAAAAGATCATCCAATATGAACTGCATGATACTAGAACCATCAAAGGTGCAGAGAGAGTACAAACACAAATAAAGATACCTGAGGCTAATGTCATTGGAGGAAAACTCAGATCACAAAAGTAGATGGAAAACAAGGGAAAACATAAAATTGTTAATATGATTTAGAACAACAGAGAGGGGGGTGAATCATTTGTTCATAGGTCCAGATGTATAAAATAAACTTTCAAACTTTTCTACAAATCAGATCTAACAACCAACAGCTACTCGGTCATTACTGAATACATATCAAAAACATAAAACACAAAAAAATTTCAAACCAAAACATTCACACAAGTATTAACACTAGGATTTATAGTGGAAATCCAATTTGGGAAAAACCACTTTGTAACATGTTATTGATATTTTCACTCTTCTAAAGTGAGCTCTATGAAAAGAAAACCCTATCAAAGGTTACAAACACACTGCCACGTGTGACCTAGTTAAAGGATTTTAACCACCCTGTTAGGAGTGCACCTTGTTATAGGACTTACATACATTCCATTAGAATGCAACCTTGTTCAAAGGATTTATACAAATGACTATTAGGTCAACCTTAATTAAAAGGAATTTGATTGATACAATGATTAGAAAGTAACAGTAATATTGATCTAAAAACATACAACTCACTTTGCAAATAACAGATCCAATTCCGTACACATATGCTGGCTTATTGATTGTGATTCATTTCCATATCCATTACTGATCTGCTTGAAAATCCCTTCAAGTAATCACAACTCCTTCTCCTTCAGCCTTTTCTGCTTATACAGTCAATAACAAAAACTCTAGCATTCTCTCTTCTCAACCTCATGCTTAGGTTTCCTTAATACTTCCTCAATTAGGTCAATACAATCTTTTACCACTTAATCTCTTCCGTAGATCTTAGGGTTAGGTCAGATTCATCGAATCTTTCCAACTTTATGTTCTTTGTCCATCCTTCTAGAATCATCTCAAATATCTTAATAGATTTACAATAAAAATTTTTGTAGTGCATTAAATGCTTCCATACAATCAATAAATAAAGTCAACACATTTTACATAATCCAATAATTCAACTATGTCGGCTAGGAATCTGAATTCTTCCTCAAATGTAAATTACTAACACTTGGTGAATACTGTGTTCAACTTCTCGATCTTCATTGGAAATCTTGGTCACAACTAAAATTGTTTCCTTAGCTAATAGTGTACTTCCTGGGCAATTACCTGATGTTTGGTCAACACTAAATTTACTTGGCATATACTGGCTCGGTCGACACTAACATCACTCGGCTTAAACTAGATATCTTCACTTTTTCTTGGTTAAGCCTACTTGTTTAGTCTTTCTTCTTACTTAGATAAGAAAAACATTATCTTATCATTGTGCCATAAAATTAAGTACCCATTGAAGTATCCAAGATAACTCAACCTTTCCTTAGGTTCTATTGTTATCAACCTTTTCCACATCCTTATCAGCAATCGAATAGATATAGTACTTTCTTAAATAACATCAGTCTTACCAGTTAGAGTTTGACATCAATGACAATACAACAATTGCTTTAATTACAGTTTCCAACAATCTCCCTCTTTGGCATTGATGAAAACACCATATGAATAACACATGAATCACCAACCAATCCAAAACGTATATGTCCACCAGAAATAGTTATAATATCCTTAGCTTCATTCTGATTCATAATCAATTAGCCTACATACATGACCATCCATATAATAACATCCACTTAATCTCTTCTTAGTTCCTTTGCTCTGAATTTCTCCCTCTTACTTGATCTTCCATGAAATCTCACCATGTGTTTTCATCTTATTCATCTCCCTCTTGGACAATAATGCCAAAGGAGCAACTAAAAACTTACATCCTGCAAATGTAGATATCATCTTATCAGTTCAGTAACATTGTGTCTCTCTCTATCATCTTGGCTTATGACTAATTATTAGTTTTGTTGTATTTTTCACAACTCTAAGCTGCTCCTAAAGTGTGACCTATCTCTACATCAATTTTGTCAGATACTCTTTGCAGCACATTTGATCCAGTGTTCCTAGCTTGACTAGGAAGCCTCAGTTAGGGGAAGAACCCCTAATTGACTTCTCAGATACTCATGAGCTTCTTTAGGTAAAGATTTTGTGAACATGTCTTCTAGTTGTTCCTTTTTATTCACATATTCTATTCTGACCTCTTTATCTTGTACCAATTCTCTGAAGTAGTGATACTTGATGGTGATGTGTTTGGTCTTTGTGTGCATCACTAGATTCTTACATATGTTGATAGTACTTGTGTTGTCACAGTAGATGACAATTGGTTCAGTGATTTCTTCTTTCATGCCTACCAACAATTGCTTTATCCACAAGTTTGAATAGTTCACTACTACAGCAACATACTCAGCTTTAGCTATAGACTGGGAAATGCAATTTTGTTTCTTTCTTGTCCAGGAAACTAATCTCTATCCAAGAAAGAAAGCTCCATCATTAGTTCTTTTTCTGTCATCCACATTTCATGCCCAATCTAAATCAGTATAGACTTTCAGTTCAAATCTTTCATGCTTGTTGTAGTACAATCCATAGTCAGAAGTTCCTTTCAAATATCTCATTATCCTTTTCACAGCCATCATGTGTGTTTCCTTAGGATTGGCAGAGAATCTTGCCACAATCCCAATTGCTAGAGAAATATTTGGTCTACTATGAACATCATACTATAGTTTTCCAATCATGGACCTATACAAAGTTTGGTTTACTTCAGCAGCATCATCATTTTTAGACAATTTTTATCTACTAGCCATGGGAGTACCAACTGGCCTTGAGTCCTCAGTACCAAAAGTTTTCAGTATCTCATGAACATACTTAGACTGGGTAATGAAAATACCTTTCTCCATTTGATATACTTGTAAACCAATAAAGAATTTGATCTCCCTAAATATACTCATTTCAAATTTAGTTTGCATTTCATTTGAAAATTTCTTACATAGGGCATCTTGTCCACCAAATATAATATCATCTCCAAAAATCTTATCCAACAATATTCCTTTACCTTCTTCATCTTTCATGTACAAATTGGTGGTGTCATTTGTCCTTGAGAATCCAATCTATATTAGGTAGTTGTGTAGCCTCTCATACCATGTTTTGGGGGCTTCCTTCAATCCATACAATGATTTATTTAGTTTGCAAACCATGTGTCTCTTCTTTGGATCAACAAATCCTTCTGGTTGTTCAATGTAAACTTCTTCTTCTAATATACCATTTAAAAATGTAGACTTGACATCCATTTGGTATACCTTGAAATCTTTGTAGGCAGCATATGAAAGCAGAGTTCTCACTCCTTCCAGTCTTGCTATAGGGGAAAATGTCTTCCCATAATCTATTCCTTCTTCTTGTGTGTAGCCTTTTCATACCAGCCTTGCTTTGTTCCTTGTGATATGTCCATGCTCATTTAGCTTGTTTTTGAACACCCACTTTGTTCCAATGACATTTTTGTTTTCTGGTCTCCCCACCAGAGTTCAAGTATCATTCTTCTCTATTTAGTCTATCTCCTCATTCATGGCTTTGATCTAGTCTTCATTTTCTAATGTCTCCCTTGTTGTCTTAGGCTTGAATTCACATAGAAAACATGTAGGGTCTCTTAACTTGCTTCTTGTTAGAACTCTAGTTTCTTTTTCTCCAATGATTTGTTCAGGCATGTGATGTCTCCTTACATATTGTGCCAATACAGGTTCTTCTCTCTTTTCTTCTTGCTCTTCAGGTTCAGCAACAAGATTGTCAGATTCAACTTCTGAATGCTCAAAAACCTCATCCTGATACTCGATAGCTTTCTCCTGTCACTCAGCATGCTCTTCTTGTCATTTGGTATTGTCTCTTTGATGCTTAGCATTACTAGCCTGAGACTCGGAATTAGGTGCAAGTGTGTTACTTGCCTCTCCTTCTTCTACATAAACAAAAGATCTATAATCTTCTAGTTCTCTTTTTCTTTCAGCTTCATTTTTCTCTGCATATTCATAAACCTTGACATTTGCACTTTTCACAATTTTGTTAGTGTTAGAGTTCAAACACTTATAAGCTTTACTTTTTGTGGAATAACCTAAGAATATGCTCTCATCACTTTTAGCATCAAAATTTCCATTTTTATTGTCTTTTAGTATATAGCATTTTCTTCCAAAAATTCTAAAGTACTTTACATGAGGTGCATACCCGTGCCATAACTCATAAGGTGTAATATTTGTACCTTTTTTTATCCGTACTCAACTCAAGGTATAAATAGTTGTACTTACAGCTTCTCTCCAGTACTTTTGTGCAACATTCTTCTCGATCATTAGTGTTCTTGCACAATCCAAGATATATCTGTTCCTTCTCTCTTCTATACCATTCTATGGAGTTGTTCTAGGTGCAGACATCTATCTTCTGATTCCTCTATCATTGCAAAATAGATTGAATTAATTGGATATGAATTCTCCACCTCGGTCAGATCTCAAACACTTCAAGTTCCTTCCTATTTATTTCTCAACCTTAGCCAAATACCACTTAAAGAATTGAAAAGCATCAGATTTTTCTTTTAGAAACATAACAGTCATCATGTTGGTGTAATCATCAATAAATAGAATAAAAAATCTAGCACCACAATAGCTTTGTACACCCATCAGTCCACAAAGGTCAGTATGAACCAAATCTAAAGCATTTTTAGAAGTAAAAGTCTTTCTCTTGAAACTAGACTTTGTCATCTTACCCAACTAATATTGTTTTCTCATTACATTCTCAGGTTTCTTCAATCTAGGCAGTCCTCTCACTTTCTTCTTGTTACTAGTTTCTACCAGATTATCAAAGTTAACATGACATAGCCACTTATGCCATAACCATATATCATCAGATTGTGTAATCAAACATGTTTCTTCAGATAGGTCTAGATAGAACAAATTACCTCTTGTCTATTCTCCACTTCCAATCAATTCACCAATGGCATCAAATATCTTAGCCTTTCTATGATGAAATTCCACTTGGTAACCAGTGCTATTAAGCTATGCAATACTTAACAAATTATAATTAAGACCTTCTACCCAATAGGCATTTTCACAAACTATCTTATCACTTAGCTTAATTAGACCTTTACCCTTCATAGGACATGGTGCATCATTGCCAAATTTTACACTTCTTCCTTTGTAATGATCTAAGTATCAAACTTACTTTTATCACCAGTCATGTGGTGTGAACAACCACTGTCAATAATCCATTTATCATTTTTGTTCACATAGGATATTAGTGCAGTTTTCTCATCCTCATTAGATTCATCCTTCATAGCAACATATACTACTTCTATCTCAAAATCATCACTATCAGTGTCAGTTTCTTCTTCAGCTATGTAACATGATTTCTTACCTTTTCCTTTGTAGTCCATGTACCTTTAGTAAACTTTGTCTTCTCTTTTATCTTTTTGCTCTCTATCTCTTTCTTCATTCTTATCATCCCTATCAGGACATCTTGCAACTATATGACCAACTTTATTACATGAGAAACATATGATAGGGAGTTTACCTTTATACTTACCTTTTCCCCTTTTCAATCTTCTGGCCATAAGAGCTTCAAGATCCTCAAGTTCTTCATCAGATGTGTCACTTTCATTTTCACTCTCACTAATGCATCTTTCCTTTTCTTTCTTTGACTTGTTCAGAACCAATTGTGACTTAAAAACATATTCAACATTAGCAATAGTGAAGTTATCAAAATTAGAAAGCTCAAAAGTAGTGAGGTTGCAAAGAAGACTTTCTAGAGTAAGAGTATTATTAGGGTTACATCTAGATTCTTGAATTGCTATAATTTTGATGGCATAAATAGGACACAAAGTTCTCAAAAATTTTCTAATAACAGTCTCATCATCAATAGTTCCATTCGCTCCCCTAATAGCATTTACAACTTTTATTCTACCACAATATTGTTCAATATTCTCACCTTCTTGCATTTTCATTTCATCAAATTTACCTCTTAGGCTCTTAACTTTTTCTCTTAGTACATTTATGTCTCCACCATAGATGTTTGCAAGAGTGTCCCACATTTTCTTTGCATTTGTGCAATCTTTGATGTCTTCAAATTTTGGATAGCTTAGGGAAAATGCAATCTCCAACATTGCTTGGTTGTGCTCTTATTTAGCTCTCATCTCCTCAGCAGTCAGAGGTGCAATAGGTGTGACATAGTCATGCTCAATATAATACTTTACTGAGTCACCAATACCAACTAGGTGTAGCTTCATCAAACTTTGCCATGCGGGGAAGTTCTCCTTATTCAGCTTTGGTACCTCCTTCTTATACATCCTAATCATTTGCTTCAAGTATGTTTAAAATTGTTCTCTATAAGCACAAACAACTATGATACCAATTTTTAATATGATTTAGAACAATATAGAGGGGGTTGAATAAGTTGTTCTCAGGTCCAGATGTATAAAATAAACTTTCAAACTCTTCTACAAATCAGCTCTAACAACCAACAACTACTCGGTCATTATTGAATACATAACAGAAACATATAACAGTGCAGTCCACTTTCCAGTAGTATTAAACATGCAAAACACAAAAATGTTCAAAACAAAACATTCACACAAGTATTAACATCAAGATTTATAGTGGAAACCCAATTTGTGAAAAACCACTTTGTAACATGTTACTGATATTTTCACTCTTCTGAAGTCAGCTCTGTGAAAAGCCAGCCCTGTCAAAGGTTACAAACACACTGTCACGTGTGACCCGGTTAAAGGATTTTACCCTGTTAGGAGTGCACCTTGTTATAGGACTTACATACATTCCATTAGAATGCAACCTTGTTCAAAGGATTTATACAAATGACTGTTAGGTCAACCTTAGTTAAAAGGATTTTGATTGATACAATGATTAGAAAGTAACAGTAATATTGATCCAAAAACATACAACTCACTTTACAAATAACATATCCAATTATGTACACATATGATGGCTTATTGACTGTGATCCATTTCTATCTTCATTACTGATCTTCTCAAAAATTCCTTCAAGCAATCACAACTCCTTCTCCATCAGCCTTTTCTACTTATACAGTCAATAACAAAAACTCCAACATTCTCTCTTCTTAACCTCATGCTTAGGTTTTCTTAATACTTCCTCAATTAGGTCAATACAATCTTTTTCCACTTAATCTCTTCTGTAGATTTTAGGGTTAGGTTAGATTCATCGAATCTTTCCAACTTTATGTTCTTCGTCCATCCTTCTAGAATCATCTCAAATCTCTTAATAGATTTACAATAAAACATTTTACAGTGCATTAAATTCTTCCATACAATCAATAAATAAAGTCAACACATTTTACATAATCCAAGAATTCAATTCTATCGGCTAGGAATTTGAAGTCTTCCTCAAATGTAAATTACTAACACTCAGTCAATAATGTGTGCAACTCCTCAGTCTTCACTAGAAAGATTGGACACCACTAAAACTATTTCCTCAGCTAATATTGTTCTTTCTCGGCAATTACCTGATGTTCGGTCAACACTGAACTTACTCAGCATATACTGGCTCGGTCGACACTAACATCACTCGGCTTAAACTAGATTTCTTCACTTTTTCTCAGTTAAGCCTACTTGTTTAGTCTTACTTCTTACTTAGATAAGAAAAACATTATCTTATCATTGTTCCATATAATCAAGTACCCATTGAAGTATCCAAGATAACTCAACCTTTCCTTAGGTGCTATTGTTATCAACCTTGCCCACATCCTTCTCAACAATCGAATAGATATAGTACTTTGTTAAATAGAAACAGGCTTACCAGTTAAGGTTTGACATCAATGACAATACAACGTTTTCTTCAATTATAGTTTCCAATACAAACCCCCTAGCACTTTATAATGGAGTGCGAGTACATAGAGCACGAACATGTGCAAAATCCCATACATGCAATAGAATGGCACTTTATCTCAGTGCATGTGCATAAAAGAATATTACAAAAATGAAGTATACAATGCTCGAAGAAGAGAAAAGGCTTTTGGAGAAAAATCTAGAAAAAATACTCACAACACTGGAAAGCTCTCAGAATGAGATTTCAAATGATATATCATTTTCCCAAAACCAAGTCCAGATGCACAAGATAGAGCTCCTAGAGTGAAAAAAATGAACATCTTGCTTTGATAGTTAAAAAACTATCAAAAAATCAAAATAAAAAATACAAACCTTCGTATATGGATAGAGCTTGTAACCATCTTTCCAATGATATCTCATTTGCCTGATTTTGACACCGTATGCTCAAGTTATGAGCAAAAAACCATAGGTATGTTGATGGGCCCAAAAAGTGGTGTGAAAGAGTGTTGATGCATGTTGATGTCAGCAACTAAGGGGCTTAAAATTTATGGCCATATGGCTATCATGGAAAAAAGGCCCCTAGGGCTAAAAGAACTGGGCCCTTGGTCACCATATGTCTAGGGACTAAGGCTGCATCTGATTTATGGGCTTAAATTTGATGGCCAAATGGTTGTCACCGCCCAAAAAATAATAATTTTTTAAAAAAAATGCTTGTGGACCTCGGATCCATGCTAGGCCATACAGATTTTTGCATCGATTTGCATGCTATTTTTTTTTGCCTCAATTTGCATGTCATGTAGTAAATTTTTTCTCATAGTTAGCATGACAGATTGGTATAAATTTTCCTCGATTTGTGTGCTAGGGCCGTTAGGCTTCTGCCTTGAATTGCATGCCAAGGTCTTATGCTTGGGATTCAAAAAAAATTTGCCTCAAAAAGCACTGATGTCTGAATTGGATGTGCCTTATGTGAATCTAGGGGTTTTTGGGTGCTACGAGCTCAATGACGAGGTCCATTTGGGCCCAAAGTGCATCAAGATTCATGCTAACACCAGTTACAAAAAACATTTTACCATAGAGTCCAACTTTGTCCAAATTTGATAAATTTTATATGCATCTGGGAGTTCTTGGATGCTGTGAATGCAACCGTGAGGTCTGTTTGAAGAAAACATGACTAGGAAAAGAGGTTCCCCCAGATCTAACATAAAACCCTTTAAAAATGCAGATCTGATGAACACAACTGAATCTCTCAAGAAGAGGACAGGGGCGAGAAGATTTGAAGATCTAATACCATATTGGATTTGATTAGTAAACAACCCACAGCTCCCCAGAACACCTGCATGCAAACACCTATCACACAAAGAGAGAGAAGAAGCAAGAAGCTATGGAAGTCTAAACCCATTGATCCACGAGAGAGGAGAAATCATTCTTGATGTGCAAAAATAAAATTTGCAATTCAATAATGAATAATCTATTACACAATCTATTATGAAAACAAAGGAGATCAATCCTTATAAAAGGAGATCAAAACCCTAAAAGGGTAAAACCTAGGTTGCACAATAATAATTAATAAAGAAATTAATTACTATATGCCTAAAGTTTAGCTTAAGTAGAAAGAGATAATAAGTGACTTAGTAATTAAATCAAACATGATTTAATTAATAAGCAAACACTTTATTACTCTAACATTATCAACTGCCTTTTGGTCATGTTTGTTCCTCTAGGTTATGCCATCTCATTCTCTTGCAAAATAGAAAATAAAAATACATAAGAGCATGTAGGAAAATAAAAGCTAGAAGAATTTCTCTGAAATAAGATTTTGAAATTTCAAAATTTCTACTTTTTCCTCTAGAATAGGGATTTTTCTCTTACAAGAACTTGTGCCTTTTCTAAAACTTTCCCACTTACTAAAAAAAATCCCCCTTTTTCTTGGAATTCTATAATTCCTCCTGAAAATAATTTTCATGCTTCCCAAGAAAATCCATGCTTTTCTCTCTCTCTAAGAAAATTCACTCAACTTTTTCAAGATTTTCTATCCAAAAAGAAATTCTCACTATCTCTTTCTCAATCCTTCTTCTTAGCTTGCTCTCGAAATTTGTGTGTGAAAAATGAATTAAGAGAGACTCTCTTTTATAGACTTGTGAACCCTGCAAAGCTTATATAAAATCAAAGCACCAAATTTAGATGATTTCAGTTTTAAAGAGATTTTATGCCATTTGTCACTGTTTTTCTTCTAGCCTTTTGGGCAATTTCTAATTCGAGTGTCTAAATTCATGGAGAAGTTTTATCCAATCAATCATCTTTCCAATTTTTTGATTTCTTTAAAAACATATTAAATAATTAAATATTAATGCAAACAATAGTTAATTAATTTGAGATTTTTTGAATCGAGAAGAAATTTTTGACATTGAGTTTTTCTCTTTTTTTCTTTTTGCTTTTCAGATAATAATTAATTAAATAATTCTATTTAATAAATTTGGTTGTAACTCCAAAAAAGAAATCATTTGACTTTGAGAATTAATCAATTAAATACAAAAAATTAAATGATTAACTCTTTTTAATCACTTTTTTTCAATTTTCCAAAATTTCCCAAGATTTTCACTTTTCAAAATCTCCAAGTTTCAAAATTTTTTGTTTTTTTTCAAGTTTTGGAATTTTTAAGATTTTTGTTAGAATTTATAATCTTTCCTTGGTTTTATTATTTAAATAAGGATAAACCAAGGTATCCTACATGTATTTTGTCCTCTACTCCAAGTGGGAAGACAACTCATATTTTTTAATTCCTTTAATAAGTAAATTAGTTTATTCCTCCTTAAGAAGATTTTCAAACTTTTCATACACACTTATGAATGGTGGCATTCATAGACTTGTGAGTTACATTCTAACTTCTCTTTCTCATCTCTATTTAAGAGATGCTCCTCTCTCTCATTTCTTATGATGAAGTTATTGTATTGAGCATATTGCTCTCTTTCTCTCTTCTCTTTCTCATTTTAGGCTATGGCCTCATTCATAATGTCACAAGGGGTTTTCTTCCATTTCCCTTTCAAAATATTTGTCTCATTGTTTGGATCCTTAGAGAATTCTCATGGTTATGGTGATTAATCTTAAAGCTATGTCTCAGTTTCGATGGTTATCATAAAATACCTTCTTGCATTACACATTCTTGGGTTCTTTCCTTAACTTCTTTTCATTTTTTCATACTTCTAATATGGTATTAGAGTAGGCTAATCCTTGTTTTGAGTGTTTGTAGGAAGGTACCATTCGAAGGATGTCTCATTTGGGAGATGCAAGTTTTTTTGTTAATTATCTAACCTTTTTGTTGTAGGTTTTAATGTTTTTTTTTGAATCTAACTCTTGTTGCAACTCTTTCTTTCCTTCTTTTTTATTTTAGATCTGGTTTTAGTTTCAAGGTTTTCAAATTTTTTTGGGGTTTGGATGGTTCACTGCCAAACCGAGTTTATAGTTCTTAATAACTAGTTCCGGATGGCTTGCCACCAGATCTAAGGTTAATAATATTCATTTCAAGTTGTTTTTCTAGATCTAACAACACCCTTTGTTGAGAGACCGCAAGGGTTTTCATTTAGTTTATTTGTTCTTTTCTAACTCTTTACAGGTTATTCTCATTTATCTCTCTAGGTTTTGATTTGCATTTTTACTTGCATGTTCTATATTTTATCATAAAACTGATATTAAAATATATATCTCTATTGTTTAAATCTATATGTTAGTTGTTTATATTTTATTATTATTCATTTCATTTGGTTCAACAACATTTTTTTACTATATATTAATTCTGATGTTTAACATTTCATATATATTGTTGTTTATCTTGTCTGTATTGATCCACCCTCAGAGAGCATTGATCTCTTGTTTGTTTTTCCCACATAGTAGCTTCTCTGTCTTCTCTAGCTTCCAGAGTTGCATTTTTCAAAATATCCTCACGGATCAGATTTCAACATGCCCAATGTTAGCTTTTGGCATTTCTATTTAAATTTTTTGTTGAGAATGTGTTATTTTCACTGCAGCTAGCTAGGAAGGAATTGACATTTGGTGGCCTGTTTGAGCACCTTTAGCCCCAGTTTTGAGTTCATACCTCTTCTCAATTTTAGTTGTCCCATTATTTATCACTTCTTCTTTGAGCAGGTTATTGTCAAGCATTTTTCCTTATTTTGTCCTTGTATACAACCCTCATCAATCTGGTTGCTTGTCGCTTGAGATTTAGACATCCTACTGCTTACAATAAAAAGCTTCTAAAGTAGTAGCACATGTTTTGTTTTGATTAATATTTAAAAAAAAATCTTTGATACTTACAATTATATTTATTCTCTTTGCATGTGCATGTCTCTTTCTAGTCTCTTTCTAGTCTCTGTGTATGTTCATAAGCATAATACAGAGCATCATGGAAATTTTTATTACCTTTTTTTATAATGTGCAACGATGGACAATTCTGAACATATTCCTTAATTTTAAAGAAAAAAATATCAATAGATTTGTAGAGGAATTTCCAAGCTCTCTCTATGATTTTCCTTTAGATTCCAATGATTTATTAGCATAGATTTCTAGGTTTAAGTTATTGTTGAGTGTCATTTTTACACGAGACAATGGCTAGGAATTTACGTGAGAAAATTTCCCTCTTTGAAGAATGATATTAGTCACTCTCAAGGTTCCTTTTGGGTTGGGTCTCAACCACTTGGATAGCTCAACAGAAGATAAATGTAAATCTATTCATGAGGAAGCCTTTGCTGGTTCATATCTCAAAAGGGCAGCAAAACAAATGTTAACAACAACAATACTTTCTTTTTAGGATTTTTTAGATTTCAAATGAAAACAATGTTAATCTAATTAAGCTATCATAATTGATATGCAAGGAAAGTAAGAGGTAAGGTAAAGAGAATTTAAAAGAAATTTTCTGAAAGAAACTACTAGAGATAAACCAATATCACACTACTTCCCAAATTAAAATACCAAGAAGATAAAGAAAACACAGAAAATAGAGATCTTATGAAATCATAATCTCAGCCTGGCAGATGCAATCATCAATGGAAATAAATGCAGACGTATAATAATCCAAAACTAATCAGATCACGAAGCCACCATAGATGTACACACACATGAGACAAGTTTATCTTCAAAACATCGAAAAAGAGATCTTCTCAATAATTTTGTCACAATGAAGAAATGTAGCAGAGGTAAAGACCGAACTAAAAAGAATTGCAGATCAAATCACCACACAATCAACTGGTTCTTTGAAATAAACAAATGAGAAATTCACACATTCATAAATTTTGCAAAGGCAACAGAAGAATCACACCACGATTGAATTACAAATTGTATGTATTTTATTAATGATAAAATCTGGCCTTAATTACATTGAGTTCATACAATTTATAGAGTTGTGCTCTCATTTTTGTAGCTAGGGTTTTGACTGCATCTAAAATTTAAAAATAAATTTAAACTAAAGATTACATGAAGGAAACTATCTCTAAAAACAAGTTAAACTACCCTAGCATGGAATTAAACCTCGTGCATTACAAAACTAGAGTAGATCATTCATAAAATAACTCAAAAATGAAGCTAGAACTCATGCATGTTTTTCATGAGACTTTTTGATCTTCACCTTTATTCTTTGTTATGGCTTTCCTAAGTGGACTCAACTAGAAGAGGCCCTCAAATCATGTAGAAATGACCCCCCTTGATGTGATCCTTGTGACTAAAAATCAATTTTGAGATGACTAAAGTCAAATGGCGGTCATGCTCAGAAATATTACATCTCAACGGTTGCCCCAAAAAAATTAAGCTCCAAAAATGACTAAGTGTGGAGATGAAATTTCCCAACTTTTGAACTTTCAGAGGCCAAAAATCCTCTAGTGCCGAAATGAGGGCCTTCAAAAATGGCTAAGTGTGAAAAACTATTTTTCCCCTATACAAAATTTGACTGAGTCCAAACTTGGTGTCTAACGAGTTGGGAGGACTTGGGTGATCTTTGCGGAACCTATCCACAATCTCTTGTACCTCTTCAAAGTCGACTATTATGACCCCTTCAAGGAGTTCTTTATATTTCTCTCAGAAGGTGATCAATTCCACTGCAAAGCCCTATATTTCCTCTTCTCGAGATAACATCTTCTGAATCTCCTCCTTCTAATAAAACATTTGCTAGAGGTCTTCTTTTGTTTTAACTCCTCTGAAGATGTCCAGATACTGATTCACGATGATATTTATGGGATGCATTATTTTCTCATCATCTTCTTCATACAAATCTAGATCCAAACCTTCAAAAAACTTATCCTTTTCTCTCATGAAAACCAAACCTTTATCTCTCCTTTTATTCATTCTCTTCAACACCTTTTCAAAAATGGTCAGAGCACCAGTGATATCTTGGAGATCTATTCCTCAAAATTATCTAGCTCTAACCCTTCATACACCTTAACCAATACTTGGAACTGCTGCTTCCTTATTACCATAAGATCTTCTAGTTCCTTTTGCCACTTCAAGGTCTTCTCCTCCAAACCATTATCCTCACTCATAATCTCGACCAAGGATGTGATTCCTTGAAGAATACTTTGGGAAGGCCTCAGAATCTTTTTGAGAGACACTTTGGAAAATTCCTCAAAATCAGCCTTCCAATCTGCACAAGCTTGAACAAAAGAATGTGAGACATTTATTGGTGTATTTACATCACCCATTTTCTCTAAAATAGCTTGTAATGAGGCCTCAAGGTTACTAGGGTCAATGGGACCTGCTATCTAAATAATGAATTTCTTCATTTCTTCATTTTGTTCCATTAATACTTTTATCTTTTCTTCATCCTTGTCCATGAAACCTAGAGCATGATTCAACCTAAGGGTAGCCATATTTTTACTCCCCTCTCTAGTTGTCTCTCCCAAATCTACTTGCTCCAACACATAGTCATATGGGCGTGACTTCAGGCATACTGATACTCATTGTAGGGATAGCCACTTGAGCCTTCCATGTACCTGCTTAGTCATGTGTTATATATGAAAGGGTCCTTGCTTGGGTACTAGATCCCGCTTGATGGAATGCTTTCCCTAATGATGCCATACATGTTTCATCATCAGTATTCACCCTTACCCTTGGCTAAATCTCCTTGGTGAACCAAGTGGGCTTTGAAAAATTATTATGGGGCTCATAAGGGGTTGATAGAGTCGAGGTAGTTGTCGGGGATTCTATTTCCATCTCCTCGTGACTCTCCTCCTCTCCTACTTTTGTTTCTTTCTCTTCCATCAAATTTAGCTCTTCTTCAACATTTTTTTGTTCTTCCTCCTCAACCTGTTTCTCTGATTCATCCTTTCCTTCTGACAGAATCTCACTAACTACCTCTATTTCTTTTGCTAGCTCTTGAGAGCCTCATGCTAGTGTTTTAGTGTGGACCAGTGGTGGAATGGGAGCTTGGGAAGGAGGGTTTTTCATGGGAGGAGTAGGAGTGACAGGGGGAGTGGGTGAAGACATTAGCGGAGGAGGCAGAGTTGGCATGGGAATAACCAAGTAGAGGTTGAGATGGCAATGGATTAGTTTGAACTAGAGGTAGAAGTGGAGTTGTTGGTGGTGTTTAATGTAGAGGTAGAGGTGAAGTTTGATGCATAGGTGGAGGTGGAGGTGGAACTGAGTGTGAAATCAAGGGAATTTTTACTGCTATATCTTCCTTAGAGGTGACACCTAAACAAAAATCCCTCCCTGACTCTATAGTCTCCTTCTGAATTGCAGTTGTGACCTCCTTGACTAATTCCTGAGAGCCTTGCAAGATTTCCTCCCCCACTTTACCAAGAGGATTGATGAGCTGAGTAGGGAGGGAATCAAAAGATAAGGATTGTCCTTCATTTGGGGTGTGTTTCTTAGATTCTTTGAAACCATGATGTCCCTAAAAGTCAGAGATGTCAAATTCATCATCTCCTAGAGCATCCAGATTGATAGGTTCCACTTGGGTTCCTCCTTCGGTGTCTTCTTGTGGATCATCTTCCAGTACCCACATTCTCTTTAAGAATCCTATAGACCGAGTTCTCCTACTTAGGGGAAATTGAGCCTCCTCATCCTCATCTTACTCTAAGAGGGTATCCACCTAAGTGGGCATCAATTCTTTCTTCCTTTTGTACATGTGCCCTTTTATCACCCCAGATGGCTTAGGTCCAATTACCTTGAATTTGGGTGCCTTCTTTGGTGCACTTGGAGGTTCAAGACCACTAGTAGTGGGAACATCAGGAGGTGCTATGCTTCCCGTCATTCTATTTTTGGGTTTCTTTGAGTTGTTAGCCAAGCCATATGTCATAGGACACTCATGTCTATACACCATCTTTGGCTTCTTTGGTGTAGCCTCTTTGAATTGTGGCATCAGAACCTTCTCCCCTTTCTTCTTCTTATCTTTGGAGGGCTAAGCCAGTTGTTGTTTCATTAGCACTTGATCCATAGGAACTAGATGGGTGATCCATGCCTTAGTCACCTTGATGACATGTCTTGCCTTGAAGTTGATATCATCATTTTCATCCCTGTCGACTTTTGCATTCAAGATGGCCATGGTGTATACTTTATCCAAATTATAAATAGGATCCAGGACATCCTCAGAGTCAACTCCCTTCACATTTGGGGGGATCTTCAGTAGTAGAGTAGTTTGGGCCAGCTCCAAGCTCATCTGGAAGTAGTCACAAATACTAACCTCATAGTCATCCATGCAGTTTATCCAATGGTCCTCAATGTGGGGCTCATGTACATAATGCCTTCCCATTATGTCACTCTATGTACCAGTTGGATTGAATTGGGTCCTTATTAGGTTGTAACTTTGTAGTGGGAATTCATCCCATTCGAATGACAAGGACTTACAGATCTTCATATCTTGTACACAGTGGGGTCCTATGGAAATTGAGAAGTCCCAACAATTTTTCTTCTTGTGTCGGATGTTTTCATGGGCATCTGACAATTTTCTAGCCATCTCCAACAAGATTACCCTATCAGATGGATATGTTGGCAGCTTCTTAGGAGCTAGGGTGCATCTTGCCACCCGAATGTATGTAAAAGTCTTGAAATGAATATAAAATTCCCCAAGGGCCTTCACCTTTGCAAAAACTTCTGTTGACATCCTTTCGGCATAGTCTCCCTCTATGGAGGGTATGATAGAAAACACAAAAGCATCCTTGATGATGTGGAAATCAAGATTGTTATGCATGTAGTATTCCTTTCAAACTAGTTTTGGGTACACTGTGAATGGCCATGCATTTTGATCACCCATAGCCCCAACTTTCACCAATCTCTGGTACACCACTCTTGTAGCCAATAAGTACACAACATAGGATGTCATGTAGAAGTGTGGGTCACTCTTTACTGTGATCAACTATTGATCCAAGTTGTCACTGAGGATGGTGTCCCAATCAAATCTTTCTTGCCTCTCCTTTATCTTTTTAATAAGAAGGATCATCCATGGCTCTAGTTGGACAGACTTTGGTAGTCCATACACCTGACTAATCATGGTGATGGATGCCTAGATGTCCTCTTTCATGTATCCTCTCCGCATGTCTATCCTTTCCAACTTATTTCTGGGCAGAGCTTATATAAGGTACTCCTTGTTCATAATGTCATGGGATAGTGAGACATCTATATTGTAGAATTCTATACCCTTGTTGATGAAGAAGTTGTAGAATTTGTATACCCCTTTGGGAAAGTGGAAGACATCTTCAATATTGTCTCACCTAAGATCCAAAACTACTTCACCCATGTTGTTCTTAACTATTGTCTCATCCGATACATAGTGACTTGCCAGAGTGTTGATCAAATCCGATGACAAGATGGAGTAGGGTGTGCTGCTACATTTACCAGAGAACAATACACTAATGAAGTGCAGTCCTTAGACCTCCCTATCGGTTGTGCATATTTGACTAGGTAGTCATTCCAGCTGAAGTTCCTGATGTCGGTATCTATAATCTTAGTGTGCAAGTTCCCCACTTTTGAGGGTGCATGATACCCTTTGAATGGGTACCTCGTAGCCAGTGAGTTGACCTTCTCTTCAATTTCTGCAAAGAGCCAAGGGACAAATTAGTGATGATTAAGCTACACAAATTATGCAAGAAACTCTAATGAAAAAAGAGTAAGAAACAACCAAACAAACCAAGTAGAAAGTGCCTAGAACCCAATTTCGGCCTTTTGGACCTTCGGTGGTGCATGACCTCCGAAAGGCCGAAAAGGACAAAATGTTAAAAGAAGTAGACCTAGCCAAATTTTGGCAATCAGTGTTCAGAGATGTGAAAGATCAGGTTTTGGAGTTTCAAAGATGTTAAATCTTCAGTGTGTGAAACCACTCTAATGCCAAAAATGGGACTTAGCCAATTCTCTGAAGACAGATCCCTCTATGACTTTCGGATAGCAAAAGTCCAAAAGTTTTAGGGCTGAATCATGAAAATCAAGGTTTTGGGACTTCGAGATTGAAAATGATCTTGAAGATAGGTTTGACCACAAACCTAAGGCTAAGGGGTCTAGGAGGACAACCTTGTGACCCTGAAGAGGGACAAGACTAACTGAACAAGACAAACCCTAGATAAAATGCACACTAAGAAAGAAAAATGAAAGACAAACCAGAAACCAACAAAAATGATAGAGGGAGGGGAGAAAGACACCAACCTCAAAGCTATCGCAAGGTGAGAAACCAAGAAGCAATCAAAAGCAACCAAGGAGCAGAAAATAGTTGGGGAAGAAAAGTGCAACAAAAACTCTGAAAAACACGATCACAAGAAGAGAAAAAGTGAGTGAAAAAGTGGCTCACTGCCTTATATAGGAAACTAGCAGGGGTGACATCAGCCACCTTTTTCTATTAACCTTTCGGGGGTCCCAGACCTCTAAAAGACTAAAGCACTGAAAGACCAAATCTCTTCAGAGGATCAAACCTTTCAGTGCCCAGACCTCCAAAAGTCCAAAACCCTTGGAGATGGAAATACCCAAGGCTGATTGGATTTTCAGACCTTTCACTCTTTTAGACCTCTCAAATTGCAAAAATGTGACACATAAGCAAGACTAAAAGAAACAACTAAACCTTAAAGGCAAACAACTAAACAAATAAGCAAACAAACAACCCATAACAAGCCAAAAAGAGGGGGGGCCTTGAAGTTAAGTGGCTTAAAAGGGGAGTGTGGTTGTGGAAACATAACAAATAGCCCCAACAAAAGAAAGGGAAACAACCTAAGTATTTCAAAGTCATTCCATCCTGAAACAATTCCATCTTAATGTTGAGCCAAACATAAGGCCTTCAGCCAGCATGATTATCCTATCATCATCATGATCAAGAAAATTGTTACATCCGCATCCAGTGTGTGTTTATGTGTGTTCAAATTTTCTAGGAATCCCTCACCGTAAGCCTCTCTTGATTCTCAACCAATCATCATCAGATCATTTCCCACCAATCTGAATTTGGCCTAGAGTCAATTTAACCTTGCTCTACTGTTAGGCGGGCATTATAGCCATGGTAGAGGTTGCTAAAATCACCCTTTCCCTTCTGTAGATGAGCTTTGTTCAAAGTTTTAAACTTCCTTGGAGGGCTCTTAGACTCAACATGTGTATGATTGAAACTGAGTTACTTGCACCATTGTGTTCTAGATAATTTGTTTCTTCTTTGGTCAATTATTGGCACTTTTGGGCAAACTGAGGCAGCAATCACACTAACTCATTTGTATATTTATTTCTTCTCTTATCAAAAAATATTTATTTTCTTTTTTTTTTAAATGAAGACAGTGCTTAGACTATGCTACCCTAGTTTATGAGCTTTCTTCTCTATTGACATTGTCTTTATGCCTTCCTCCTTTTTGCTTTCCTGCTCTTTTCTTTTAGTCTCTATTCTAGTTGGGAGAGGGTTCTAACTTTTGACCTCCTCCATGACCATGGGCATTCCCTAACTCTGACCGAAATCCTATTCAAGATGCTCTTGGTCTGGGGTCCCTTTTAAATGTGCATTAGTATTGAGCATGGTTCATTCTGATGAATCTTTTTAAGAATTTTGAAAGGAAAACACCCTAATTTTGACCGGAGTATTTGGCTCACTACAAGACAAAAATAAATCAAATGGTTTCACAAAGGAAAACCCTTATCTCTTTCCTAGACTATCTAATGCAGATCATTAAGCTCAAGAAACACCTACCCCTCAAGAAGATGCAAATCAAATGACACAAAATACAAGACTCAAAAAGAAGACAAAAGACAAGACTCTAAACTAAAAGAATATACAAGGATGAATCAAAGGTCCTTTAAGACCCAATGTAGTGCTTCAGAAATTGGTCGTTAACAGGAAATGGGACCAATTCTTCATCGAGAGAACTAATTCTAAGAGTATTCTCTCCTACAATTTTTGTGATTTGGAAAGGGCCTATCCATAGACATAGGAATTTAGTGTGGCTACCTAATTTTTCTTTTTCTTTATCCCACATTAAAACTAGATCATAAATACTAAAGGCCTTTATTGTTTCTCTTTTGTCAAACCAATGCTTGACGACAGCCTAATGTTTGTGTTGGCAAGTTGACTATACTGAATTATATGACTGTAATTAGTGTTGTCATTATGGCAACAAAGTGATATGAATTTTTGGAGTTAGCGCATATTGAAGAATATCAGAAATATGGCTATGGAAGACTGGACAGACAATAGAGCACCAAGTGAATAGAGGATCAGCGCATGTGTGTATGAAAGAGTTGTGACATGCACCCTAGAAGTTAAGCTTCTAAGTATGTATTCATGATATGTCTAAGAGCACATGATGGTATGATTGAGTATGAGGAAGTTATAGTCGGATGAAATGGCACAAATAGTAAGCGGTAGAACAAGATAGAACATGGAACCAACTATTTGCATTTTGATTAGTGCTTATAATTTTTTTTTGTAAACGCTATGCACCTATTGTATTTAGGTCATAGACATGTTAATTTAATTGTATGTAAACACACTTGAGCCAATTCAATTAGAAGTGTTGTATGTAATACGTTAAAGGGCTGACCTAGTAAATAATTTTGTATGCACATATAAATAAGACATGTGCATTTATAATTTGGTATGGCATGAGAAATATAGTTCCCAAAAGAAGAGAAGAAGTATTTGAAGAGCATACTGAATGTGTTAGAGCTTTACATGAGGCTAAAGCATCAGTGCACCAAAGGAACTGATCAGACAATCAGTGTCACAGCACCAGTTCACCTTGCAGATATAGTGTGTATCTGATATCTAGAAGGTTGTAGTCTTCACCACTTGAGCAGTGAGCTCTAGGATAGTGTTTCCCCACCCCTAATAGGGTTAATTATAAAAGACTCCTAACAGGGTCTGACCCTTGACCAGGTCACTATACTAAATCATTGTAAAGATCAACTCCTAACAGGGTTGCAAGATCTTCTAACAAGGATCACAAAACACTAGTGCAATTCTTAGTGGGTGTCAATTCCCACTAGGGTTTTTACCTATTTGGGTTTCCCTGTAATCATATTTCATGTCATGTGCTATGAATTCTTATCTTATTTACATTGATGTTCATTTCAGTATCTAAGAAATTAAGTAAAGTTTCAAAGCATCAGAAAAAGTAATTAAGTACATAACACTGATTCACCCCCCCTCTCAGTGTTCTCAATCCTAACAATTGGTATCATAGCTTTGTTCCTCTGAAGATAAGTTTAACCACTTGAGGAGATCATGGATAAGGGAGAAATGAAACATCTAAAAAAGAATCTTGAAGCAACTCTTGAAGACCTTGATAGATCTGAAAAGGAAATTGAAGAACTAAAAGAAAAAGTCAGCGATTCTCAAGCAGTCATCAAAAGATTGAGAAAAGACTTAAAATATTGTTCCACAAGTGATTTGTCAAAAATGGTCAAAAAGATAAATGAAGAAAACACATCTCTGAAAGATCAAATTGAAGAGTTGGATGAAAAAATGCTCAACAATCAAGAATCCTATGAAGAATATGTCAAAGAGAACAAGCAGTTAGATGAAGAACTAAGAGAAGAAAGCATGAAAATCTTGGAGTTAGAGAACATCAAGAAATAGATGGAATGTGAATTAACTTAGGCAAAGAACCACATTGACAAATTGCATACAAGCAAGGATCTTATAGAGTCACAATTGTATGCATAGAAGATTAAAGGAGACACCAATGGTATTGGATTCAAAGAAGCACAAAATCAGATCAATGGCATGCGAGTAAAAAAGAAAGCATTAGAAGAATTACAGAAGCTAAGAAGATAGGAAATCATATAGAAGGTGAAAATAAACCACCCAAGGATGAGCGCAAGCTGCTAAAAAAGACTTGTTATGCCTGTAACAAGCATGGTCACATAGAAAGAAATTGTAAAGAGGTAAGACTTTTAATGGTTATTGTTATTTATGCATCAAGTTTGGTCATAGAGCTATGAATTGTAGATCAAGTCAAAGAAATCAAAATCAGCAAAGTCAAAGAATTCATCCTTAGCAGAATGTAATAAAGTCTCAGAACATTACATGTCAGATATGCAATTATGTTGGTCACATAGCCAAACAGTGCAGTATGATAACCCACATGAATGCATTGATGAATATTAGGCCTCCAGTCATTTATCACTCATGTAAAAAGGTTGGACACTTCTCTAGGTTCTGTAGAACAAGAGTGCAAAGATAAGAAAGCCCTAAAAATTTAGAAACCTCAATATTAGAAAAAGCAGAAGAAGTCAAGTTTTTGAAAGCTTCAGATGATGCGGGCTTGATTTGGAAGGAAGAAAAGAAGGAAAATGTTGAAGAAATAGTTGAGGATGCATCCGCAATGGACGCACCTCCTATTTATGGTTAAATGACCTTCAGGGTCATAGGGGGAGCTATATTAGCTCTAGACCCCTACACGTCTAGTATACTCACCCTTAGAGTATGCATCCCGAATTACAACTAGTTGGAGACTATATGATGTAGTATGCAAGAGCGCACTACCAAATTGTCAATAGAGAAAAAGAACCAAATTCATAGTTGAGCTATGTGTTTACATGACAAGTATTAATGGAGGAAAAATTCACTTTATAGCCATCAGAGCTTCATTATTCACACATTGCATTCTAAGTTGAGCATTTAGAAAGCACTGAAGATCCAACAGTTGAAGTTGTGAAGCATTGTAGTGAATCTATCAGCAAAGAAAGAAGTTTGATTGTTGGAATCTCTAGAACAATGCAACATCTCAGAAACCCTTTGAAACCTTTCAGAACGATCTAAATGATTAAGTCATGGCTACTCCAATTGTAGTTGATGTCATTGAAAGAAAGACATACATGTTTAAGAGACACCCATTTAAGTTAACCTTAAATGACCTAGAAGGTGCATTTTCAAGAACCCCTATGGGTGTCATGCATGTAGAAGATATACACACCTATGTATATTGTAAAATGGAACTAGTTGGCTTAAACAAAATTAGGTTGCACCTAGATTCCATGATGAATCCATACCAATCATTTACTAAAGAGTTCAGGCACCTAGAGAATCACCCCATTATTGAATATGCTACTGCACATGAATTTTATGAATCTGACTAGATCAAGATATTGTTGAGCAGGATCCATGATGACCTACTTTGGATAGGTGAAGTACCAGTCATGATCATAGTAGATCTCATTCATGAGATGATAAGTTTATCTAGGACACACACCATTCTTCTAGTTGGGAAGGATGTTAGGAAATTGGTTGAACAAGCCTACAAATCCTGGAGTGGTAAGTGTGGGATGACTATTGAGCTAATTTAGGAGAAGGACATCAAATTGATGTCTATGATTCTTGGTTACAGATTCCAGCATTCCAATAGGGTTAATAGTGTGTTTGCAACCACTATTCTTCTAGCCATAAGGATAGTAAGGTAAAATGGTGAATTCAACTTGTGTGAAATCTTGCACGCTTAGTTGATGGACAACATAAGGGAAATCAAGCATAATAAGACCAAAGTATTCAGGTTTGGGTCTTTGATAATCTACATGTTCTTTCATATAGTTGGGAAGGTATTAGACTTATACCTAGACAAAATTTTACCTACAATGCCTCAGATATCCCTTAAGGCATTAGTTGAGAGAAATCTAATTGACTACATGGAGTTAGTATTGAAAACCTTTAGGATAAAGATGCAATTGAGGTATAGGATACCTGAAAGTATTGTTGAGAAATATAAGGACAACATTTGCTTTATGGTGGAAACTGATAGTACTTGTATGGAGGTTGTTGAGCCTAGAACTAAGTGGATTCATCCACTTGGATATGAAGTGGAGGAGAAAGTCTTGCAAGCCTATGCACAACTTTTACTATCGGCGCCCAAGGATCCAAATGAGCCTAGATGGGGAAATTATGAAGAAAAGACTAGGGAAGTGGATGCAGTCTTAAATAGTGCTACAACCAAGAGGAAAGCCACCAAAATAACCTTTGAGATTTTGAAGATCCATGGTGTGACTCAAGAAGACTTGGATAAAGCTAGAGAGGCCAAAATAGCTATCTAGATTGAGAGCACATCCTATGTAGAAGCTAAGATAGAGAAAATAGATGACCCTAAGACAAAGAAGATAAAAGTTGATAAAACTGATGATATCAGTCTTGTGCCCATAGATTCACTTGATGTGGAGTCCACTAAAGCATCTCCCAAGATGCCTAAGAAGAAGAATAAAACTACCACAAACCACCCTTCATCTAGAGCCACAAGGAGAAAATGCAGAAATGTACAACCACCTCACGAGGTAGGATTCCTACCAAGTATTCAAGTATTAAGGATGAGTTGTAGAGGAAGGAAGGTTAGACCAAATATCTAAGTTCTATGAAAAATATCTTGAAATTGACAAGTATGAGATCCATGAGATGTTGATCAAATTCAAGAAGACAGTTCTAGAACTAAAGTCAAAAATTATGGATAAAGTTTGGGAAATTTTGGATTCCTTGAAGAGACATGTAATAGAGGAAGACTTTAGCATCAAAGAGAAAATACTAGATGACAATCTGCCAGTATGTTCAATTGATGAGAAAACATTGCTGGTAGGTTTGGTGAAGCCATACCTCAGAACTAAGATGAAGATATTGCATATAATGAACAAGGATTATGAGTAGATAACCAAGGAGATAGAACAAGATTTTTAGAAAGTATTCCTTGAATAGTGCATGCAACCTTCATCTGCGCCCATCACTCAAGAACCTGTTGAGAAAGATAAAATGGCTAGGGTTACAAATGTACATATGATAGGTCCCTAGGACTCAGCGCCCTCAGTAACAATGCCACAGTTCAAATAAAGTCTGTGCCCATGACCGTAACTCAAATATATGACACAATAATTATTGAGAGGGTGGAGATATCAATCACGGCCACTAACAAAGACTTGGACAGATTTGAGGAAGCCAAAAGTGAGTACACATGACGTTGAAATATTATGCAGTGATAATTCACCTAAGCAGCAAGAAGAAGTGCTAATTGAGGATATAATAGGAAGAAAATAGAAGAAAGAAGAAGAAGAGGAAAAAGAAGATGAAGAGAAGAAATAAAAATAACCTACTATTGAAATAAGGATAAATATAGAAATGATGGATAGTAAACCTATCACTCCTATGCCATCAACATCATTGTTGTCAAGTTTGACCCTTGATACTACAAGCTTGGATTCATGGGGAGAAGAAGACCCGATTAAGATCAATGTATTAGCAATGGAAAAGGCCAAAGAAAAATAAGTAATGAGAATTCCTCTATTTGTTGAGTCAATAGAAATTTTGAACAGTCTACTGCCAGCAGAGAGCAAGGTGCAAAAAGTGCATTCAGTGGAGGATGTCAGAAACATCCTAACAAGCTTTATGTAAAACTTCTCATGCCTAGAAAAATCAGTGGCTAAGGTTGCAAAAGAGAAGTATCTTAAAAAGAGATTGGATGAGCTAACTGAAAACTTTTCACTTGACCTCAACTCCTTAAAGATTGGTCAAGGTTCACTGAAAGAATTTATAGCCAAAGGAAGAAAACTCATAGCAGACTGCATGAACTAAGACAAGCTGACTATAGATCTTTATAAGAAAATTCAAGAGGCAGAGGCTGTGATAGATTAAGTTAGGAAATCAGTAGAAGATCCCACTATAGATATTAACATGTGTAACAATATATACTAGGGACAAGTGGACAAGTGGAAAAGATAGAAAAAGAAATGTCCAAAATAAGGGCAAGGAAAACACAATTGAGAAATGATCTTGCACCAAGTCACTAGATGTCTTGAATCACAAAATCAAGGAGATCGATGCCACTATGGTGACATATGATCAAGTTTCATGTACAGAATTGGAAAAGATGGAAAAGTTAACATATGGTATGTGCGTCCATCTCCAGACAGTAGACACATTGAAGAAATTTTGGTAGAATGAGATTGCTAATCTGAAGTTAGCATATCCGGATGTCTTCACTTTGTAAGTAGTTGTAAATACATGTTTTAGCACATTTGTCATTAATGTCAAAGGGGGATTATAGTATGTAGAAGGAATAATATGGAGCCTTGTAAATGATGTAAAGAAAATATAGAAGGAGAGATATAAGTTAGAGTATATATTAGGAAATTTTGTATAAGGGTATAGTTAGTAACTTCGCCATATTCCTTTGTTGCCATTAATGACAAAGGGGGAGATTTTTGGCAAGTTGAATATACTAAATTATATGACTGTATTTAGTGTTTTCATTATGAAAATAAAGTCATATGAAGTTTTGGAGCCAACACATATTGAAGAAGATCAGAAATATGGCTAAGTATGGAAGATCGGGCAAACAACAAAGCACCAGGTGAATAGAGCATCAACGCACATGCATATGATAGAGAAATGGAATATTCCTTGGAAGTTAAGCTTCTAAGTATGTATTCATGCTAAGTCTAAGAGTGCATGATGGTATGATTTAGTATGAGGAAGTTACAATTAGATGAAGTGGCACAGATAGCAAACGGTAGAGTAGGACAAAACATGGAGCCGACTGTTTGCATTTTGATTAGGGCTTATAATTTTGTTTTGTAAAGGATATGCACCTATTCTATTTAGGTCATATACATGTTAATTTAATTGTATGTAAACACGCTTGAGCCAATTTAGTTGGAAGCATTGTATGTAATAGGGTAAAGGGCCGACCTAGTAAATAATTTTGTATGCCCATATAAATAAGACATGCGCCCTTGCAATTCAATATGGCATGAGAAATAGAGTTCACATAAGTAGATCAAAAGTATGAAAAGAGTAGATAGAATGTGTTAGAGCTTTACAAGAGGCTAAACCATCAGTACACTAAAGGAACTGATCAGACAAGCAATATCATAACACTAGTTCACCTTGTAGATATAGTGTGTATTTGATATCCAAAAGGTTGCAACCTTCACCACTTGAGCAGTGAGCTCTAGGATAGTTTGTCCCCACCCCTAATAGGGTTAATTGTAAAAGACTCCTAACAAGGTTCGACCCTTGACCAGGTCACTATACTAAAGCATTGTAAAGATCAACTCCTAACATGGTTGCAAGATCTTCTAACAAGGATCGCAACACACTAGTGCAGTTCTTAGTGGGTGTCAATTCCCACCTGGGTTTTTACCTATTTGGGTTTCCCGGTAATCATATTTGGTGTCATGTGTTATGAATTCTTATCTTATTTACATTGATGTTCATTTTAGTATCTAAGTAATTAAGTAAAGTTTCAAAGTATCAGAAAAATTAATTAAGTATAGAACACTGATTCGCCCCTCCCCTCTGAGTGTTCCCTATCCTAACAGTTTGGCCACATCCTCCAAATTCATGGTTCTCTTTTCTTCTAGACCCAACAATTTCATGAGATGAATCTCCATCTGATCCTCACCTTCGACATGTTGATCCATGAATCTCAGAATTGGTATTTTCAAGTTCATTGGAAAAATGGGTTGTAGTCCATAAACCAACTAATAAGGGAAAGTCCCAAGGCTTTTTTTATTCTCACACAGTCAGTCCACAAGGCATATTTTAACTTAGTGTGCCAACCCTGGGGGTTTTCATCCAAGAGGCATTTGATTATGATCGTTAATTTTTTATTTGTTGATTCAGAAACCCCATTCCCTTGTGGATAATAGGTGGACGAAAATTTGAGAATTACCTAATTTTCAAAGGCCCATTGGATGAGGGATGCAGATGAAAAATAAGGAGCATTGTCACATACCAGAAAGAAAGGCATGCCAAACCATGTGATAATGAACTCCTCTAACAACTTGGTTACCACCTCAGTGGTGTAATTTTTTAGAACTTGTGCCTCTGTCCATCATGTGTAGTAATTAGTTGCAGTCAATATGTACCTTTGTCCTGCAGAAGAAGGATGGTTAATCGTCCCTCTAAAATCTTGCCCCCATTGGGCGAATGGAGGTACCTCATAAATTGGTTGTAAAGGCATCACTAGATGTCTCTCCTACATAGCATAGGTTTGACAAAAATGACATGAACACATGTGCTCATGAGTGTCTTTGAACAAGGTTGGCCAATAATAGCCCGATCTCAATATTTGATGGGTTGTCGCTTTAGCTGACCCATGTCTAGTGCCATAATTGTCATGAAACTCTATGAGAACCTTCTCAACTTCTATCCAGTCTAAACAATACAGGTAAAGGCCATTGTAATTGCATGTGTAGAGCTTTCCATTTTTTATCATATAGGAGCTACTTTTATTCTTTAGAGCTCTCCTTTGAGAACCATTCAATCCTTCTGGGTAATGGTTTTGAAGCAAATAGTAGAATATATCTTGATACAAGACATCGGTGACCAATCCTTCATTAGTGTACACTTGGCACACTAAACCTTGCTCTATTTGCACCATCATCTTCATGAGACCTTGACCTCTCACTAACTTCATTGGCTGGATCTTGATGTTGAACTCTTGTAGTATAGCCATCCACTTTCCCCTTTTCTCTCCCAGCTCATTTTCCATTAGTAAGGATTTGATAGTTGGATCAGGAACAATGGTGATGACTTTTCTTCAAAGAATATAATAGCTGAACTTCTTGACAGCTTTGACCAAGGCAAAAGATTGTTTGTCAAGATTGGGGTATTTGAATTCAGCATTTTTTAGGGGACAACTCATAAAATCTATTGGTCTCTCATCCTACCCTTCCTTCTTTTGGGTGAGGATGCCTACACATGAATGTTCTGACATAGAAGAGTATACTTTAAATGGCAGGAGGTAATTAGGGCTGACTAGAACCAGAGTGGTAGCAATGGATATCTTAATCTCTTTGGAGGCTTCTTTAGCTAGAGTATTCCACTCAATCTTGGCATCCTTTTTTAACATGTCATTCAATGGACATACTATATCTACGAACCCACTGATGAAATTTTTGACGAAGTTGATCTTACCAAAGAAAGACTTAAGATCCTTCCAACTATTTGGCAGGACCAATTTGAGAACTGCCTTGACCTATTTCAGGTTGATTGAAATGCATGCTTCAGATATGATGTGTCTGAGGAGTTTGCCTCAGGTCACCCCAAAGACACACTTCTTAGGATTTAGTGAGATTCCATAACGTCGACATCTCTTCAATGTGGTCCATGTGGTTCCTAGAGAATACTGTGAGATCATCAATATAAATAACAATACACTTGTTGACCATACCTTTAAATGCCTCATCCATAGCTTGCTGGAAAGTGGCTCCTGCATTGTTCAAACAAAATGGCATATGGTGGTAAGAGAACATCCCCCACTTTATTGTGAATGTTGTCTTCAAGTGATCTCTTTTACCATGACCTGGTTATACCTAGAGTAACCATCAAGGAAAGACAACATCTGAGAGCCATTTACCACTTGCAACACTTCATCGAAGTATGGTAATGGGTAGTTATCCTTTTGAGAAGATCTATTCAGATTCCAAAAATCTACATAGAGCTACACTTCTCCAATTTTCTTTCTTACTAGGATGAGGTTTTCTACCCAAGTTGAATGTTGAATAGGAAAGATAATCTTGGCATCGAGCAACTTTTGTACCTCCTTCTGGATTACAAGTTCAATCATAGGATTCATCAGCCTTTGTCTTTGGTGGAAAGGTTTCTTATCTGGGTTTAATGGGATATTATGTACAATGACAGTAGGATCATAAGTTTTTAAATATTCATAGCTCCAAGCTATGAGATCTTCATACTCCATGAGTAAGTCTATCATCTACCTCTTTTCTTGGGTTGTGCCCACCTTTCCAATATGAACCTCCCTAGGTTCAAGCTGTGAGCTCAGATTGTAGAGCTCGCAATCATCACCTCTTATTGTTGGTGTCTTCCCCCTTTCATGAGTGTGTTTCTCCTTGTCAAAAATTTGTTCCAAGGCTACCATTCCTTTTGGGATGGAGTTAGTCTTTTTAACACTCATGATGAACTCCAGTATCTGTTGGTCATCCTGGAATACTTGGAAGTTTGTGACATTATCTAGGATGGTTGGGATGGCTACCAGCTCAATGAAGAATTTCTTTAGTTTAGACTTTTCCAATGGCTGCAAGGAACTTTCCAACACTACCAAAGCATCAACGACAACATGAATTCTTCTTGGAACACTCTGGATATTAAATGCTTCAAAATTGTTTATCAAATCCCACACATGGTTATGGTAAGATGCCAACCACTTACCAGTGTAGGAATACTAGCTTGAGATCTATTTGACTATTGAGTCTCCCTCTACAACCAAGGATTTTACCTTCTTTTCATGGGCCATGAGGAGACCATGCACCAGCACCTCATATTCAACAATGTTATTGGTGCAATAGAATTGTAGCCTATAAGCCGTGTATTATGAAACACCTTGAGGGTTGACCAACTCTATCCCAGCCCCTGCTCCTTGTTTACATTTGGAGCCATCAAACCTAAGCTTCCATATGGGATGACCTTTATGAGAAGAGGGCTTAGCTTGGGGCTCCAATGCATCATTTAGAAAATGTACACCTTCTTGGGGTTCTAGAGAGGTCTCTAGTAGTGATAAGTTTTCTATGATTGGGGCCTCCATATCCTCTACACCTAGATTTTCCCTTGCAGAGAGGGGAACCCATTTCATCTTTTGTTTCGCTTTCACATCACACCATACTTCATGGCATGGGGGTAGGAAACCATCATCAGAGGAGCTCCATTCCTCTTGTATTTGGCACTCAGTTGCGGGGACCTGAGGTTGTTCAAAAAGGTGAGGTCTTTCATCACCTCAGTGTGTTTTTGTCCCTTTTGAAAGCTTAGGTGTGTAAGACATTTGGCTCATCACTTGAACCATCACACTTTGGAAATCTTGGTATTCAAACTACGAGTGATTTGTCTAGTGTAGGGGACAATATCCTAGCAACATTAGTATGTTTGGGTCAGCATCTCACCCAAGATGTTTCATATTTTTCATCATATTTCCTACAAAATCTATGAGGATCTCCTCTGGAATTTTTGTATTCACCAACCCTTGTACGGGGCTATTTTTTAAATTTTCTTCATCTTTGAGGTGAAATGTAAAAGCCTTATCGAATCGATACACCCCCATATCAACTTGTGAGAATATGAATTCCTTTGGGGCATTGTATTTGGTTATAATCTATTTGGTTTTGGGTTCAACATTAATCTTGATTTGGTTATTGAGACCTTTCCAAGGTAGCCAAAGTTGAGTGAAATATGTGGAGAACCAACCCCTCAAGGATCGGGTCTACTCCCTGCTAAGTAACATGTCATATGTTTCTCGGATGTCCACCACATGTATGTCAATGTAGTCTTAGATCCTAGGGTCAATGGTTAACTATATGTGCATATCCTTTAGGACCCCAATGACTTTGACCTCTATTTTCTCAAGTTGGATCATGACCATGTTGGTTAGTTGAGGGTTCATTCCTAGCTTATGGCATATGGATAATGGCATGATGTTATAGGAAGCCCTTAAGTCAATTAAATATTTATGAAATATCTTTCCAAAGATCTTGAGGTTGAGCAAGATTGGAGGTACTTCTACCCTATCCTTGAACATGGTTGCAATTTCCTCAACTTCGTTTACATTGGATGAATTTCTAGCATTACCATTGGACGAGACCGATTTGGAATGATCCAGTGATTTCAAGAGGACTTATCTCTATGAAGGACAACTTTGCAACATGTCATACATTGACATATTGGCTTTAATTCTCTTGAGTTCCTCCAGTGTGCTATACTTTTTGGTGGCCCAAGCTAGATTCTTCAACATGGTGGGTTGGTGTTGTGTTGACAAGGCAACAGTCGAACTAGGACCTCTAGGAGGTGTAGGATTATTGTTAGCCCATGGTTTAGGTGGAGTGGGCTGCATTCTCGGGGGAATACTATCAATCAGAGGCTCCCTTCTATTCCTCAGATTATAATTGCTTCTATTGTTGTTCTAAAAAGCCTGGATCTCAGAATAATCAAGCTGACTTTCCTAATTAAAAGGGAAGACAAATTCTTCCTCAGTTGTGTTATCAGTAGGACTTCCCCCTATACTTGGCTCATAAGAATCAAAGACCATGGCACAAAAATGAGCCAAGGAGTTATCAGGATCTTGGATCTATTGATTGTCAAACTCTCCCCTGTACTCATTATTTGATTGGTATGTGATGGAAGCTTGACTGAAATTAACCTCAGATGAGTTAACGACATTGGCATTTTCAGAGGGTATGCTATCATTATTGGGGCATGTGTTCCACGTCCTGTTAGTTCTTTGTTGACCAAACTATTTATCTTGATAAGCATTCCCATAACCTTCACCGTTATTATTATTGCTGATGTTGTAATTTCCATAATTATGATTTTAATTCTAGGAGTAGGTGTTTGGGGAGGAAGTTGGTAGTTGGTAGTTCCCCTGATTCTAAGGTGGATTAAGCTTCATCCTAGTGATCTCACCTGTTAACTAGGACAATGTATATTTCATGGCATCCAACTCATTCACTAAAGCATGGCCCGAATCATTTGGGACAATAGCCTTTTGTTCACACAGGGTTTCCTTATGTGCATCATACCTTAGGTATGTGATGGTGAGTGGTGGGGCAGTAGTGTATGGGGTTGGCACTGGATTGAATCTTGGGGTGTATTGCACTGGGATTTGATCATTTTTTGTGAATGGACCAGTCATGGAAACATTTCCTAATGCCGGTGAGACACCATAGTTTCCACCTACTTGTGGATCCATCTATTGGGTGAATGTGATGGCCTCATCACATACTTTCTACAGAGTGTCTATGTCACCTGGGGGAAACCTCTTCAAGAATATGGACATTAATAGATCCAAGGCACATAGGTACACTTGTATAGAAGCCCCAACTAGTACAGTATAAGGAGCCTCAAGATTTTGGTACATCTTATGAAAATGGATGTTGAACATGGCAATTGGTTCATTATGGTCTTTTCTCACCGAGATGAAATGATTTAGGAATTGATTTAGGAATTTTGTTTCAAATTTCCCCCATGTGGAGATGGATCCCCATGGTAAGTTTAAGTACCAGTTGTATAAAAATTCTACCAATGTGTAGGAGAAAAGGTGGCACAAGATGTCCTGATGAGAATCTCTTTGCGATTGCATAATTCTTTGAATGCACTCAAATGTGTTCTTTCATTGTCCTGGATTCTCCATAGATGAAATGTGGACAGAATTTCCTAGGATTCTTGGACAGCTCATGGAGCTATCCTTGTAGATCAAATGAAGAGCTTTGAGCATTTGCAAAAAAATCCATTGGAGCTGGTTGTAGAGCAGTAGTAGGTGGGGCAGTGATGTACGGAAATGGAGGAAGATTGGGTTGATATGAAGTATCCTCTCTGAGTCTTGCTTCACTATTGTGAGCTCTGCGAACTTCTCTGAGTTATAGGAATTCCCCTTTGTAATGTGAGGAAATGAGGACTCATTCAAACCTTTCAGGTGAGAATGATCCAATGATCCAATCAGCTCTACAAATTGTATGAACTCAATCTAATTAATGTCATATTTTTATCATTAATACAATACATACAATTGGTGCTTCAATCGTGGTGTGATTCTTCTATTGCCTTTACAAAATTTATGAATGTGTGAATTTCTCATTTGTTTATTTCAAAGAACCACTTGATTGTGTGGTGATTTGATCTGCAATTCTTTTTAGTTCAGTGTTTACCTCTGCTGCATTGCTTCATTTTGACAAAATTATTGAGAAGATCTCTTTTTTTAGTTCTTTGAAGATAAACTTGTTTGAAGTGTGTGCACTGTGTGCTAAAATGTTGACACACTTCTATGAGTCATTAAATCCAAGATTGCTCAAGAATGAGGTCTCAAATGGTGACTCATAGCTCTCTATTCATGGAGTGCAAGGGTTTGTAATGGAGGACCTCAGTTTAGACCTAGTTTATGCCCATGCAAGTACACCATAAAATAAGAGATTCAAAGAGGAAAAGCAAGAATGATAGTCTCCATGATCATCAAGTATGCATGCAAATGAAAATGGAAGCTATTCTATATGATAACAATGCATGAAAGAAAACTAATCTATGAAAGTAAATGCTTATGCAAGATTATTCTATGAAAGGAAATATGAATCTAATCTAATATGCAAATGCAAGATTAATCTAAATGGATTTCCATAGGGCATGAGAGAAGAATACAAGAAAAGAGAAGTTGCAATGTTCAAGCTCAAGTACTCAAAATCTTCTCCAAAATCGCTCTCCAAACCTGCAGCATAAAAATACTTAAAATCTAGGATACCTAAATGAGAAGGAGAGGGCTCCTTTTAAAGATAAATGGACAATCAAGATTAAGAGGCAAAAAATAATGAGCAATGGTGGAGATAAAATCTTGGTTGCTCCATGTGCTCAAGATCCTCAAGAGGCAAAATCTATGGACATGGTTAAAAGGCAAAAAGATGTGTGGAAGAGATTAAGAGGCAAAAGGAGATTCCACTCATCTTAGAAAGTGTGCATTCAATGTGTACACAAAAAGTCTTTTTCTTTTTCTTTTTCTTTTATTATTTATTTATTATTTTTAGTAAAGTGGTTTTCATTATTTAATTAAAAGATTTTTTTATTTATTTAAAAGAGTTTTGTTCTTTTAATTAAATGTGGCTTAGGATAAAGTGATTTTATTATTTGATTATTATTTGATTTAATTAAAAGGGAGCATCTTCTCTTAATTAAATAAAACTTAGGATAAAATGATTGAACCTTAAGAAATATTAAAATATTTGAATTAATTACGATTTGATCAATGGAAGTGATTTGAATTGAAAATATTGTAAGCCATTGATTTAGGAAATGATAAATTGATGAATGGGGGCCCAAAGTCTAGCCGACCATTTTTAGGGTGCATACATTTTACCCTCTTTGACTAATGTGTGATCTTCATGGGCACACATGTAGTCAAAGAATGAATTTGAAATGTGAGACTGACTTGGGGTCAGAAAAAAAACCCAAACATGTGATCGATGGACAAGAATGCATTAGGACAAAGATAAGCTGATTGAAAAAGACAAGGCCAACATCCTTCTAAATAGGTAATTGTCAAGTCTCAAGCAAGGTTGTCCCAAGCGAAGAAATTGATAGGTTTGATAAATCTGAATCAAGGATTGAAGTTTGATAGGTACTTCCCCCTCATGATCAAAATCAAAATGAGATAGAGGAGAAATAATGAATTGATAAATTTGATCAAATTGAACTAAAGATAAGGTTCTTGATGTAAGTTGAAAGATATAAGGATCACAGAAACAAGGTAGATCATCAAGTATGAAAGATTATGCCCCAAGGTTGAATTAGAAGAAAAGAAGTGGGGTGAAAGAGAATGGAAGATAGAAGTTTGGAAGAGGTGAAAAGAAATGGAGAGAAGAAATAGAATTTGCCTCAAGAAAGAGGATGCCTCAAAATCAACTGTTTGAGATAGAAAATTTTGATTGAGATCATGAAAGAAGACAAGGAAATGAAGATCAAAATGTGACCACAGTTGATTAAAAGTTCAAAAGAAAGATGAAGGAAAATCCTCAAACTCATAATGCAACCTAAAAATACAAATTAACATGAAGTCTAACAATACAAGCTACATGAAAATGTAAAGGTGTACTTGCAATAGAGAATCTGTAACATAGGATTTTGTGTTCATCATTCATTAGGGAATGTTAAGGAACTTATTTTCATCATTGGGCCATTATTAACGGACATCAGAAAATCACACAATCATCACCAGTCACAAGCACAACTATGAAGATATGAATGTGGTTTATATCAGATTGGAATGTGGAAAGATTCTAACATAAGCATCAAATACATACAGGTCAAGATGACTTCAATGTTAGCTTACCCAATTGAATGTAGAAAAACCACACTCGCATCAAGGCATAGATGTCGGGATGATCATAAGAATAGTTGTACAAAAGTAGTCAAGGATGATGCCTCAAATATCCTAAGTGTTTCAAGGGGACAACAAGAGACACTCCAGAGTTTCAAAACCACACCCATAAGCAAAAAGAAAAGAAAAACATGCCCCATGCCCCAAGTCCTCTAGCTATGCATCCCAGAGAGACTTATTAGACAAGGACACTCAATGAAAATCAATAGCAGTTAGGACAAAAAAGAAAAGATCATGACATATCTTAGGCATTAAGTGTTGTGTTTAAAAATTTAAGTGTGTTAACTAATACTAAGTTTTGAGGATAAGGATCGAATGCTTGCAAGAAGGTAAGATCACATGAAAAAACTAGGTAAGACCAAACCAATAAGTGTTGAAAAACACTCGGCGTCAGGCGTTGTGTTGAAAAACATAGTTGGGGTGGTGTTGAATAATAGTGTTTGCAAGGTGTCCTAAAGACTAACGCATACAAGAGACCAAAACTAACACAATTATGCCCCCTAGACAAAGACAAAGACCAATTCCAAACCAAGGTGACAAGGACAAGGCATGATGGATAAAGGCTAAGTGTTGAGGATGCATGCTAAGAAACATGGGTGCAATGGCCTCAACTAGTGCTCGTTTCAGGGTTTTCACCACTTGGATTTTATTGCAATTGTTTTTTTTTTTTTGTTTTTTTTTCAAGACTTTTTATATTTTTTTGTATTTTTGCTACCAAGGCACTTCTTTCCAAGTTTTCACCAAGGCACTTTTTCTTTTTTTTTGAATTTTTTTATTTTTTTGGTATTTTTGGAATATATTATTTTTTTGAAGATACATCAAAGCAGCTATTGCTAGGTTTTCACTAAGATGATCATTTTTTCAGGACATTTTCAGATTTTTAGAATTTTTGACAATGTATCATTTTTTGGGATTTTTACAGGATCAATAAGTATGTACAAAGGATGCCCCCAGATAGAATGGGCATCATGGATAGAACTTCTTCAGGTGCAAGACATTGATAGGATTAGGGAGCTACTCTCCCTATACAATAGATAATAAATAAGCACCTATCCCAAATGCTACCATAATGACATAAGGTCCAAGCCAATTAGGTTCAAATTTTCCCTTTTGATCTCTATGCTATTGATTCTTAGGATTTTCACGTAGGACAAGATCTCCCACTTGGAATTCTCTAGGGTGAACATTTTTTTTGAAGACTTTGGACATACGCTTTTGATAAACCTTCGTATGGACAAATGATGCTTGACGTTTCTCATCTAGAAGTTCTAACTCTCGAAGTCTCATGGCATGGTAGTCTTCATTTGTAACTAGACCTTGGAGGGAAACTCGGAGTGAAGGAATCTCAACCTCTAAAGGTAACACTTCTTCAACACCATATGTAAGGGCAAAAGGAGTAGCCCCAGTAGGAGTATGAATACTCATTCTATAAGCTCACAAAGCCGGATTTATCTGTAAATGCCAATCTCTACCATTCTTACAAACTGTTCTATGTAGGATTTTAAGAATGGTTTTGTTTGATGCCTCTACTTGACCATTTACTTGCGGGAAGTAAATGGAGGAACAATGTTTCTTAATCTTGAATTTCTTGTAGAGTTGCTTAAGGTTTTTATTTTTGAACTAGCCTCTGTTGTCAGTGACAATCTCAGGAGGCACTCCATATCGACAAATGATATGGCTCAAAATAAATAGAGATACTATCTTGCCCAAGGCAACAAAAAGTGGGACAACTTCTACCCATTTAGTGAAGTAATTAGTAGGAGTGATAATAAACTTATGTCCACTTGATGAGTTGGGATGAATCTGCCCAACAAGATGAAAGGCCCAGTGCTGAAATGGCTAATGAGATATAGAAGGAATTAGCTTCCTGTGTGGAGCATGTATTAGGTTACCATGTTTTTGACACTTTTCACATGACTTTGCAAAATCTACTGCAATAATTTGCATCATAGGCCAATAGTACCCCACCCTAAGAAACCTTCTGGTCATGGAAAGACCATTCGAATGTCCCCCACAGATGCCCTCATGAATGTCAACTAACGCTTGGTTGGATTCTTCCTTTTCTAAGCATCTAAGAAGTGTTCCATCTAGACCCCTCGTATACAAATCAATAGAGATAAGGGAATGACAAGAGGCATTTCAGGTAAGGTTTATGTGTTCAGATCGGTTAAAGGTTTCATGAATAATGCCATCACAAAGGTATGAGTAAATGGCACCATAATAAGATGACTTATGACTGAAAAGGGTATAGATAACATGACTTTCTTGGGAGTCATAGATAGGGTGATGTAGCTCTTCCACCAAGAATTCAAATTTGGATTCATGTTTCTCTAACTGAAGGAGTGAAGCAAGCGTAGCCATAGCATTAGCTACTTTATTTTCTGCTCTAGGGATTTGCTGAAATGTGACAAATGTGAAGTATCATTTCAAGGAATCAACCATTTTCTTATAAGGTACCAGTTTCTCATTTTTTAGTTTTATATTCATCATTGACTTGGTTGATAATCACCTGTGAATCCCCATAGATGTGTAACTCTGTGATTCTCCATTCTATGGCCATCTTAAGTCCATTTGTTAAAGCTTCATACTCAACAATGTTGTTTGTAGATGGGAACAATAACTTGTAAGACTTAGGAATCGTGTACCCATGAGGAGAAACAAAAAACACACCAGCTCCTGAACCATTTTGCATAAAAGATCCATCAAAGAACATCTTCCATGTTCTTTCAGTCATATACATGAGGTGCTCATCTGGGAAGTCAACTTGAATAGGTGCACTATCTTGTATTGGGAAATCAGCTAATTGATTTGCTATTCCTTGTCCTTTGATTACTTTATGCTCAATGTACTCTATGTCAAACTCTGAAAGGATCATCATTCATTTAGCAAGTCTACCTATGAGGGAAGCCTTACCAAGTAAACACTTCAGTGAATCAATTTTTTCTATGAGATGTATTGTGTGTGCAAGCATGTAATGTCACAACTTTCAGGAAGAAAACACAACTCCAAGGCAAGCTTTCTCAATGCTGGTGTAGTTAACCTCATATGAAATAAGAGTACGACTAATGTAGTACATTGCTCTTTCTTTCCCATGTTCATCAAGTTAAGCTAGTAATGCCCCCAAGGAAGATTTTGTATTTGAAATGTATAGAATAAGTGGTGTCCCTAGGATAGGAGGCATTAAAATTGATGCAAGAGCATCCTGGGTGTAAGAGCAATCTTGCATCACCCAAAAATATTTTTGTTTGTTTTTCAATAAGGGCTATCTTGTGCAGAGCTGCTATTTATGGAAACTTGCTATTTTTAGTAAGTTGGTCTTATGATCTCGGAATGTTTTGATTTCACAGTTGGAGGTTCATCCTAGTCATTTCAGCCTACCAGTTGAGTTTCTTAGCCACATCATCAATATTTGTGAAGTTATTGAGGTTTTTGGGTATGAAATCTTTTAGGTCAATTTTGAAGGCCTTAGAGGCTCCGGATCGCGATCGACCCCCCATTGACTGGTGCTAGCGCTTGTTAAGCATTGTCGATCTCGTAATGGCATTTCTGAAAAGTGGTTACAATAGAAAAATGGAGCTACGGTTAGAAAGTTATGGCCTCCAGAAGTTGGGTTACCTAAAATCATATTTTGTATTTCTTTTGAGCTGACCCTATTGTAATAATTGTGAAAAATAAATAATTCTATGTCTAGTCGGCCTAAAGGGCTAAATTTTTGGAACCTTCTCAGGTGGTGGAAATTGCCTATATAAAAAAGGTCTGTAGTGTTGTCTTAGGCAGTTCTGGACAATTCTGGGTAGCAGATCTGGGTATTGATTCAAGGCTTTGTCCTACAGAATATTGTAAGGGAATGCCCATGTGGCTTTGCATATTGTAATTCTGAAAGTTTGTAATTCCACATTTGTGGAGATAATAAAAAGCCAATTTTTTGTTCTTGCATATTGTTGTTGTTTCACTATTTCTGTTATGTGTTTGTGGTATTGAGGGGAGCACCCTTCATCAATTGGTATTAGAGCAAGAGTTCCTGAGTGTGTAAATAGATCACCGATTGTGAGGCAATTTGCACTAGGACCATGGGTTAGGGTTTCTGTGTAAATAGATCACCGACTATGAGGCAGTTTGCACTAGGACCGTGGTTAGGGTTTTAGCATGCATTGCGAAAATGCCTCCATGAAGGGAACATGGAAAAAGAGCTGGTGTTGTAACACCTGAGGTTAGAGTACTCTAGAGACAAGTGCGAGCATTGTAACAAGAGATTCGTAGAGGAATGAATCTTAATGTCAGAGATGAAAGTGAGGATGAAGCCAAAGAAGGAAATGATGATCAAGAAGAAGAAGAAGAAGAGAAAATTTTGAATCAAGAAGAAGAAAGGGTTTTTTGGGCCATTTCCAAGATCAGAAAAAAACCTAAGATTGAGGTTCCTGCATTTTCAGGAAATCTTAACCCAGAAGAATTGATTGACTAGATCAATGAATGTGAAGAATATTTTGAGTATGAAGATATTGAGGATCCTGATAGGGTCAAATTTGCAAAGGCCAGACTGAAAGGTCATGCGAAGATCTCATGGTAAGAGATTCAATTGGAGTGAAATAGAAGAGGGAAAGATAAAATCACAAGATGGGATCAGATGGTGGATAAATTGAAGTGACGGTTCATCCTTGTTGATTATGAGCTTGACCTATTGAAGAAAATGTAAAGTTTGAAGCAAGCAGGATGATCTGTTCAGTAGTATACAAAGGAGTTCTATCGAATCCTCATTAGAACAAGCCATGCAAAAGCTGATAAGGAGAAATTTGTTCATTACCTTAATGGGTTGAGGCCAAGCATTCAGGAAGAATTGAATCTGGTTTGAATGAACAGTATTGAAGAGGCATACCAATTTTTCCTAAAAGTAGAGGAAAAGCTAAAGAAGAAGTTTGAGAGAAAACAAAGCAGAAGAGGTCATGATGGAAGATCTGGTGGATGGTCATATGGAGATCAAAATGAAGATCTGAAAAAGTAGGATGAGGCCAGTAATAGTCAGAATCAGAGAGGAGATAATTTCAATCATTTCCAAGATCAGAACAATAGAGATCAAAGAGGAAGAGGAAGAGGACAAGGTTCGGGAAGAGGAGGCTTCCGTGGAACATGTTTTCACTGTGGAGAAGAAGGTCATAGGGCATTTGAATGTCCTCAACACCAAAGAAGGATGGATAGCAGGAATGAAGGCCAGGCCAGAGTTGCATATATAGATGAGGATGCCAGATCATCACATTCTGAAGATGTTGAAAGAGGAGAAATTTTGATTAACAAAAGAGTCTTGGTGAGTGGTGAAAATGATCCTGAGCAAAGAAGGAGCCTATTTCACACTAGGTGCAAGTGTGAGGGTAAGTGTTGTGATGTGATTATTGATAGTGGCAGTACTAAAAATTTGGTGTCAGAAGAGATGGTGACAAAGTTGAAGCTCAAGAGGTAGAAACATCCACATCCATATCGGGTTGCCTGGGTGCAGGATGACCACAAGGTCATGGTCAGTGAACAGTGCCTAGTGAAGTTCAAGATTGGTAGATACCAAGATGAGGTACTATGTGATATCATATCTCTGGATGCATGTCATATGTTTTTGGGTAGACCATGGTAGTTTGACAAATGTGTTGTACATGATGGTCATGTGAATACCTATTCCCTGACAAAAGACGGAGTGTGACATTAGCTAAAACCATTGAAGGAAACAGAAGAAAATGTATGTGGTAATGCAAGAATAACTTTTGTTGATAGAGGAAATTTCTCAGATGGTATGAGGCATTAGCATATATGTTTTTCTTTAATTCCAAATGCTAGTAAAGAAGAAGTAGAGGATGTACCTGTAGAGGTTGCAGATTTGTTGAATGAGTTTCAGGATATTGTATCTGATAATGTACTTGATGGATTGCCACAAGTAAGGAAGATCAATCATCAAATGGATTTTATTTCAGGAGCCAGTTTTCCAAACAAGGTAGCACATAGAATGACACTAGCAAAAAGTGAAGAGTTGAACAGACAAGTACATGAGTTATTATAGAAGGGGTTGATTCAAGAGAGTCTGAGTCCTTGTGCTATATCAGCGGTATTAGCACCAAAGAAAAATGGAGAATGGAGGATGTGTACAGATTCCAGAGCAATAAACAAGATCACAATCAAGTATAGGTTTCCATTGCCATGAACAGATGATATTATGGATTGTTTGAGTGGAGCTGTGTATTTCTCAAAGATAGATCTGAAGAGTGGATATCACCAGATTCAGATCAGAGAAGGAGATGAATGGAAGACTACCTTCAAGACAAAGGAAGGACTGTATGAGTGGTTAGTCATGCCTTTTGGGCTAACCAATGCATCGAGCACTTTCATGCAGCTCATGAATGAGGTTCTGAAAGAATTTCTAGGTAAGTTTGTCATTGTGTACCTAGATGATATTTTGATCTTTAGTAAGACATTGGAAGAGCATATGATGCATATTCGTATGGTGTTTGAGAAGCTGAAAGATGAGAAATTGTTGGTTAATTTGAAGAAGTGCAATTTTGTGAAGAAAGAGTTAGTGTATTTGGGATTTGTAGTTTCAACAGGAGGTCTAAAAATGGACCCAGAGAAAGTATAGGCTATCCTTGAATATCCTACTCCAAGGAGTGCCACTGAGGTAAGATCTTTTCATGGTTAAGCTAGCTTTTACAGAAAGTTTATCAGAAATTTTAGTAGTATTTGTGGACCCTTGACTGAAACAATGAGAGGGGATAGAAAAGAGTTCAAGTGGACTAATGGGGTAGATAAGAGTTTTAAACTGTTGAAATAGAAAGTTACAGAATGACCTATTTTAGCACTTCTAGATTTTAATAAGGTGTTTCAAATAGACTGTGATGCTAGTGGTACTACAATAGGAGTTGTTATGAGCCAAGAAAGTAAACCTATTACTTATTTCAATGAGAAGTTAAATGATGCCAAGAGAAAGTATTATATTTATGATCAAGAATTTTATGCTATAATTCAGGCATTGAAGAAGTGGAGACACTATCTGCTTCCTAAGGAGTTTTTTTTGTATACCGATCATCAAGCTTTGCAATATTTGAATAGTCAAGGAAAGTTGAATCAAAGACATTTGAAATGGGTCGAGTTTTTGCAAAGTTATACATTTGTTTCGAAACACAGAAGTGGAAAGTCTAATAGGGTTGCTGATGCTCTTAGCAGAAGGCAACTATTGTTGATAGAGATGCAAATTGAGGTGGTTGGGTTTAGGGAACTCAAGAATTTGTATCCAGAGTATCCTAATTTTGGTGAAGCTTGAAAAGCTTGTAAAGAACCTGTTACTCTAGATAGAACGAAGTGGCTGAATTTTATCATCCAGAATGATATGCTATTTAGAGGGAGTCAATTGTGCATTCCACGAAGTTCTATGAGGGAGAATATCATCAAAGAGAAGCATAGTGGAGGATTGGCTAGAAATTTTGGTTATGATAAAACCCTTGCTTTGGTCAGTGAGAATTATTATTGGCCATAGTTGTAGCACGATGTCAAGAAGTTTGTATAGAGTTGCAGAGTATGTCAGATGGTGAAAGGAGTGAAGCAGAATATAGGGTTGTATCAGCCATTACCTGTACCAGAGAAGCCTTGGGAGGATATCAGTATGGACTTTGTTCTTGGTTTACCAAGGACACAGCGAGGACATGATTCAATTTTTGTAGTAGTTGATAGATTTTCAAAGATGGCACATTTTGTTCCCTGCAAGAAGACTAATGATGTTGTTCATGTAGCAGAATTATTTTTTAGAGAAGTGGTGAGACCACATGGTTTGCCACAGAGTATAGTTTCAGATAGAGACACTAAGTTCGTTGGATATTTCTGGCGTACATTGTGGAAGAAGTTGAAGATAGATTTGAAGTTCAGTTCATCACATCATCCATAGATTATATATGGAAGTAGTCCTAGAAATGCATTTGAGTTGAGAAAGATAGATAAAGGAGAAATAAGTAGTGCTGAAGCTGAGGATTTTGTAGAACATTTGAAGAACATCCATGAGGAGGTGAGGAAGAACATTACCAAGATGAATGCACAGTATAAGGCTAAGGCAGATGAGAAAAGGAGGCATAAGGAATTTTAGGTTGGAGATGAAGTCATGGATCATTTGCGGAAGGAAAGATTTCCAGTTGGTACATATAACAAGTTGAAAATGAAGAAGTTTGAGCCATGTAAGATACTAAAGAGACATGATTCAGGAAATGCATATGAGGTCGAGTTGCCTACTGAGCTAAATATTTTACCAGTATTTAATGTTTCAAATCTAACATAGTATCATGAAGGAGGTGTTGAAGATGAGGTTACAGCAGCATAGTGGAGTATTCCAACAACCAATTCAAATATCAAGGAGATTGAAGACATACTTGTAATCACCTAAAAATGGTCATCTAGACTATTAGCCCCTTTTGCTAAATCATAAATTGCTTATTCTTGATCAAATCCTAGTTCTATCATTTATTCGATTATTTTCTATGGGCTAACCATTTTATCCTAAGTTTTTATTTATTTAAAAGGAACATTTCCTCCCCTTTTAATAAATAAAAAGCCCCCACTTTTCTTCTTATCCTAAGTTGCACAAATAAAGCATTATTCTTATTTTATAAAAAGGGAAAAAACACTTTTTGTCTCATATGGACACAAAAGTCATGGATTGAAGGCACCCTTGAAGACTCCTCATTTGACTAATGTTTCTAGGAGGTGGCATATGTATGATTGCTTGGACCTTTTCAGGGTCTACCTCTATTCCTTTTGCTGAAATGATGAATTCTAGAAGTTTTCTAGAGGTGTCACCAAATGCACAATTTTTTAGGATTTAACCTTAGTTGAAATTGTTCCATGCGATCTAAAATGACTTCTAAATCATCTAAGTATGTGTCTCTTTTCTTAGATTTGGCCAAGGTTTCATCCACATAATCTTCCATGTTTTTATGCATCATGTCATGAAAAATGGTTGTCATAGCTCATTGATAGGTGGCTCCTACATTTTTTAATCCAAAAGACATAATGTTCCAACAATAGGTTACCCATGCACAAGTGAATGCAGCCTTTTCTTGATCTTCAGGAGCTATCTTAATCTAATTGTATCGAGAAAAACCATCCATCAAGGAATAAATCTCATAACCCTCAGTCATGTTCACTATCATGTCTATATCAGGGAGTGGAAAATCATCCTTTGGGCATGCTCTATTGACATCTTTAAAATCTATGCAAATTTGAATGGATTTGTCATGTTTGGAAATTGGTACAATGTTTGATATCCATTCAACATAGTCAATAGCTCTTATGAATCCTACACCAAGGAGTTCCTCTAATTCTACGTTGACTAGAAGAGCTATATGAGGATGCATCTTTCTCAATTTTTGTCTGACTGGTTTTACACCTAGAGCTATGTACAAGTGATGCATGATAAGATTAGTGTCCAACCCTAGCATATCTGAATAAGTTCAAGAAAAGTTGATCTTCTTTTTCTGTGAGAACTTAGTGTAAGATTCTTTTTCTTGTGGTGACAAACACTAATCCAAGTGTATTATTTAGGGACCCTCATCTATACCCAAATTGACTGTTTGTGTTGGCTCAATAAGAACTGGAGATCTATCTTGAAAATAACTAGGGAGACAATCAAGTACCTCATCCTTAGGCACGTCAAAGAGGTTTTCACCCTTGGATACATCATTTATTTTTACTTTTTTCCATCCTGACACCACCAAATAGTGGTTTTCACCATCATAAATCTTATTCTTTTTATTTTGTGACTAAGGTACTTGATGCTTGGCTCTATCATGCTGGTAGCCAGTTCACTGGTGGAAGAGACTACAGGTTCAATGGCATTCAAGTAACAGGTTATCTCATTGTCATTTTGGAATGTTAAGAGCTCAGGTTCTTGATAGCGTTGGGACCAAATAATGAGGTTAGGATGAGCAAGAGGTAAGTCAATTATTGGTTCAAGGTTATGATTGTGAATGATATCATCTTTGGTGATGGAAGAGTCGGAGTCCGTCAAGTATCCTTCTAAGCTACCCAAATCAAGATTTGTCCTAACAAGTGAAGAATCATCCACTAAGGAAACATGTGGGTTCAAATCATCTATTCCTACACATGACTCATGGTTGAGAACTATAAGTGTGGATGACATCAATATCCATGTCAACTGTGGAAGAATCAGAGAGAGAGTCTGATTCATACTCATGTGAATCTATTTCTGAATCTTGAGTAGGATGTTTACACCATGAAGGTTTGGGACATCTTGATGTGGAAGCTCTAATGTCATCAAGGGTAACATCTCTCTCCATCAAATGAACAATATTATTTCATTGACATTCTCTAATAGGATCTTCTACATCTGATTCATCTTCTTCTAAGTTTGCAATTGTCTCATGAGTGATTGGACTATCTAAATCTCCCCAAAGGAGATTAGTTGAAGGGACCCAATCTTGACACATATCTTTCTAATTTGTCAAATTAGATATGTATTCTGGTTCATCTTCACTATCTGAATCATCAAGGATAGGAGCAGTGCTCTTGTTATGATTCAAAAATCCTAGGTTGGTCATCTTCTTAGACCTATGTCCAAAAAGAGCATGATCAAGAGGTTCGGCCCTAGCATCCAATCTGTGACTAAGAGGGTTGTGTCTAGGATAGTCCATCTGTTTGACAAAAGTATACCCTCTTCCATAATCTTAGGAGAGGGAGAGAAGTTTTCATTGTGCTTGTATTTATCTTCTCTATAAATCTAGTCTTTAACGACCACCTCTTCTTTCTCATCTTGAATAGGCACTAAGGACTCTACAAATGTGCCAAATAAAGTCATAGTTGAAGAGGAAGGTCTCACTTCTTGTGAAGGCTTTCCATAAGACCTAGGTGAAACTGGTAGCTTTATAAGGGAGTTTAGTTGATACCCCCCATGCCAAGGTCTATTGACTTGAATTTGTCTTTACATTTACCTAAGGTCACATTGAAGTCTTATGCTTCTCTATTGAGAGGAACATGAGCACTCATTGAAACTGAGTTGACAGATAAAGTGCTATCCCCAGGTATACAAATATCTACTCCATTGTAGGGGAACTTAACACACTAATGATAGGTAGATGACACTACTTGGATATCATGAATCCATGGTCTACCAAGTAAGATATTTTACAGAAGGGGACTAGCATCAAAAATTTGAAATAAAACATCCTTCTCAACTGGGCCAATCCTAACAGGAAAAAATGGCCAACCCTTTGGAACTTCTTTCCACCTCATCATAGGCTTTGATAGTGATCTTCTTTCTGGTATCTATGACTTGTTTAGAATAACCCAATGTCTTTAAAAGACTCAAGGAAAAAATATTAAGCCCAACACTCCATCTATCAACACACACCTAACACAGGTTTTGTGGATCATGACCAATATGAAGGGAGAGATTGTGTGGGTGGCTCAAAGCTTTATCATCATACTCTAAAAAGATAAGGTAATGAGGGTTGGAAATATGGTTAACCATGTTCTGGAATTGGTCAATGTCTAAGTTGTTAGGGACATTAGCTACATGCAAAGCATCCTCAAGGACTTGCTTGTGTCTTGGGGACAACTCTAAGAGCTCAAAGATCAAAATCTGACATGGGGTTCTCTGCAACTAATTGACAAGATTATAACTCAACTTAGGATTAATTGTTGGTTTTGAGGTGACATTCTTGGATGCCACTTTCTTTGGTTTACTTGGTTGACTTGAACTAGGTCCTCTAATGACAATGGGACATCGAATTTGTGTGACAACATTGAGAGCTTGGTGTTAGCACCTGCAAAAAAATTTCATGGATATATGATTTCTTCTCTGGCCCCTACAAAGTTTTCCTGGTCTCTTGCCTCAAACCTTAGTTCAAATTTTCAAATATCTAGTCGTTGATGAAGAAAATCCCTAGGTTGACCTGAGATTTGTTCTATTTCTTTGTTACTTTTTTGGGTCACTTAGGTCTCCTTTCTACACGTGGTCTTTTTCCCAATCTTCACTGAATCGCACCATGCATTTCCTTATTCTTAAATCTCCCAGCGATTTGGCAACTGTGTTGTCCATTATTCACTTGTTTCCTGACAGTTCCATGTTAACCTTCAGCACCTTGGTGAATGAAGAAATGTCAAAGTATGTTTCCCTTTGGTCGCTGATTCTTGTAATAAAAAGTAATGGTTAAAAAATCATTTAGCAATTTAGCGAATACAGTCAGTCACTTGTTCTCTAGGTTCTCAAGCGGTTACACTTTTGGTTCAGCGATTGGGTGAATGCATTGGTCACGTAGTTTCTTGTTCTTGGTGGTTAGACCCAAAACATTCTATGACCTGGCTTGGTGGTTTATCTTTTCTTTAGTCGCTAAATTGTGTGATGGTGGGCCCGGCATCTCTGTCTCCTTTTAATCCTATGGCTGGAGCATGATCTCATGAATTCTTAGTGGCTATGAGATCATGCAACAACCATCTGATCCTCCAGCTTGTTTGGGCTAGTATGCGGTGGGTCCTTGACTTCCATGTCATAATGACATGGATGCTTGTGATTGGTTGAGATTCAGGTGACGTGGTGGCTAACGAGACCTTGTTCTTAAAGATGAATTCAGGAGGGGGCCCGCTCTGTGCAACGTGGCAGGTTTTGGTTTGACGAAGTGGCTGATAAGGCAGGGTGGGGTCAAGTTTTAATGGCATCAACAACAGATTTAGGATCAACGACTATCTTATGATCGCATAGAATCTTTCTAGGCTATGTTCTCATAAGACAACCGTCCAATCTTCCAGGTGATATGGCATTTCTCGGTGGGACCGTGTTGCCAGGTGTTGCAAATTTGTTGTATTTTGATTGGTCATGGGTTTGGTGATAGGGATGGTGTCAGTTGGCCTGACATTCTTGGATGGTTAAGTATCGATAAAATCAAATGGTTGTCATTGTACCATTGATATAAGATGCATGATTTTTAACCCAGCAGTATAACGATAGCCATCTGATTCTCTTTAGGGAATGAAGTGCGAAGTGGGACCTCCCTGCCAGTGGGCACTGACATGCTTTTTCCTAATTGGTTGATGTGGATAATGACAAGGATGTATTAGTGGCCCCGAATCTCTCAAGATGAATGACAGAGGATCTATGGTTATTGCTTGACCGCATGGAATCTTTCTAGGCCATGTGATCATGTGACCACCGTTCGATTCAAAGGCTTGTTGTGTTGGGTCCTCTGTCGCCAGATCACCAGCTAGAAGGTCAAAGGGTTTTATGGTAGTGAATTTCTTCAGTTGCATGCGTATGGTGAAAATGTGACCACACTTCTATGAATCATTACATTCAAGAACACTCAAGAATGAGGTCTCAAAAATTGATCCATAGCTCCCTAGGCATGGAGTGCAAGGGTTTTAAGAATGTTCTCAGCTAGAGCTATTTAACCTATAACCTTGCTAGTAAACCATGCAATGGGAGATTCAATAAAGACAAGGGAAAGAATGCCAATATCCTCAAGAATAAAAAATGAAAATGCAATGCAATGCTATGCTAGAAATGGAAATGCAAGCTAAGCTATGAAAATGAAAGATGTAAGTATTACAAAGCCTCCTAGTTAAGCTAGATGGATTAATCTAAAGCATAAAGGAAATCTAAGCTAAGAATGCCATGATAATGCAAGAAATGAAAACTATGATAACATGTAGATGCAAAAGCCAAGAATGCTCCAAATCTTCAAAAGCTCCAAAATGACCTAGAAAACCTATAGCATAACATTCGCATAAAAACCTAAGATATGAAAATGAAGAAGAAAGCTCTCCTTTTATAAGAAATGAAAAGGAATGGACCATGGAGATTAAGATGCAAAAGATTTAATCAATGATAGGGCTTGAAAGAGGAGCAATCCATGTGCACAAGTATCCTCCAATGAGAAAATAAGAGTTGACTTTTGTGTCCATATAAGACAAAAAGTGCTTTTATTCTTTTTATAAAATAAGAATAATGCTTTATTTGTGCAACTTAGGATAAGAGGAAAAGTTGGGGCTTTTATTTATTTAAAAGGGGAGGAAATATTCCTTCTAAATAAATAAAAACTTAGGATAAAATGGTTAGCCCATAGAAAATAATTGAATAAATGATAGAACTAGGATTTGATCAAGAACAAGCAATTTAAGATTTTAGCAAAAGGTGCTAATAGTCTAGGTGACCATTTTTGGGTGTATACATTTGCCCCTCTTTGACTAATGTGTGATCGATTTGGGAACACATGCAGTCAAAGAATGAAGTTGAAATGTGAGATCGATTTGGGATCACAAAACAACTCAGATCAGCCAAGAAGGAAAGCAGACGATCTGACTCCAAAGAATGAAGTGTAGAGAGATAGAAAATCTTGCATGATCAGCCTGGTAGCGACAGTACTGAACACTTAGGAAAGAGATAGGCAATAAGATATGATGTGTCTACCCCCTCGAGATCAAAAGTGAAATTAGGTAGAGGGAAAGTAGAAGCAAGAGAGACATGATCAAATCACTAGAAATCATAATTGAAGAAAGAGAATAGAATAACCATTAAGTAGTGAAGGTATGCCCCACACATGGGACCCGGGGCATGAACCTAGCAGTCCCTCAACTTGAAAACACCATGGAGGGGAAGAATTTTAACTTGAGATTGAAAGTGAATGAAAGAATAGAAGTTGGAAAGAGATGGAGATGAAGAGGTGAAGAATGCACCAATGAAGATCGAAGGATCAGGCCTCAAAAGGTCAGCCAACTGTGCGAAAGAGGGGGACAAGGTGATTTGGATGATCAAGGTGAACTCAAATTTTGGTTTCAATCCTAAAATGAAAGGAAAATGATGGGATATGAAAGACCAAAAGTGAAAGACATGATCGGGAAGAAGTGAAAGGTGAACGCAGTTGATTAACAAGTCCATGAAAGATGAAAGGAGAGCTCTCTCCATATGCAAGATACAAAACTAAACTAACATGAACCTAAGAATGCAAGCTACATGAAAAGTGGTTTACTTGCAAGGTTACAAAGCTAATAGACATCTAATATTCATCATTGAGTGTTATTGGTAGCATCGCAAGATCATACAATACACACTAGCATAACTATGTGAATCTGAATATGATCTATATCAAATAGAAATGTGGAAATCTCACCTAGGCATCAGAGACATGTAGGTCAAGATGACTAGTGTAGTGAGATTACCTAAGTTTGATATGGAGAGATTATGCTTGTATCAAGACACACAAAATTCAAGATGACTATAAGCATGCACTCACATAAAATAGTCAAGGATAATACCTTGTTGATCCCAATGTCAAGTGGAACTAGCATAAATGCCAATGACAAGTAGGACCAACAAAATATACCCACAAGAAGAAAAAGCAATAAAACATGTTCTCATTCCCTCAGTCTTCTAGCTATGCATTATCAAAAATGATCATAGGGGGAGAACACTCAGCAAAGAAATCATCATAGACAACACATAAAGAAATAAAGTCAAACAAATCTTAGCAAGTCAAGTGCATGTGTGTAGGTCATAGAGTCAAACTTTGAGTATCGCATCTGCCAGTGAGAAATATTGCATCATCTAGACTATGGGTAGGACATCTGATAAGTGTTAAGAAAAACTTGACACTAGGGTAGTGTTGAAAAAAATAGTTGGGGGGTGTTGAAAAACACCATTTGCGAGGTGCCTAAGAAACCCAGACGCACAAAGAGACCCAAGATAAGCTAGAACAACGTATGCCCCCTATACTAAGACAAGAGTCAATTCCAGGCTAGGAGAGACAAAGCGAGAAGTGGAGCGAAGGAGCACCATGCAAGACTGATAGACATAGGTGCAGAGGGTCTCAAGCAGTGTCTGTTTCCATGTTTTCACCACTTGATAGATTTATTGCAATTTTTTCAGGACTTTTTTATAATTTTTTTGTATTTTTGCTACCAAGGCGCTTGTTTCCAAGTTTTCACCAAGGTACTTTTTCTATTTTTTATGAATTTTTTTATTTTTTTTATTTTTTTTGGTGAGACATCAAAGCGCCTATTGCTAGGTTTTCACTAGGATGCTCTTTTTTTAGTACTTTTTATGCTTTTTAGGATTTTTTTAGCATCATATATGAATTTTTTTGGAATTTTTTTTCAGGATCATAAAGTATGTACAAAGAATGCCCCAGATAGAAACGGGCATCAAAAATCTATTTCCTCTGATGTAGAGAACTGATAGGCCCCAGGCCCAAATGCTGCAACTGTGATGATAGGAGGTCTCAACCAGTTCGACCAATAATAACCAGCCCTAAGCAATGTATGAGCTAGCGGAGCATCATTAGAATGTGATCCACATATGCCATCATGGATTTCAGCTAGCACTTTTTCTAACTCCTCTATTTCTAGACACTTAAGGAGAGTTCCATCTAGACCCTTCCTATACATGTCACCAGAGACAAAGGCAAAGTGTAAGGGATGGTGGGAAGAAAGGCATGGTAGATTTGCAAGAGGAATATGAGGTGGAAGATATGAAAAGATGGTAGGATTGTAATATTTTTGAGTAGGATAGCGTAATTCATCCACCAAGAACTTGAAGAAAAATTTATGCTTTTTCATTTGTAAGATGGATGTCAAAGTAACTAAGGCATTAGCAACTTTGTTCTTAGCTCTAGGAATGGGCTGAAGTGTAACAGATATGAGATCATGCTTGAAGTAGTGCACCATTTTTTTGTAGAGAATCAACTTGTCATCTTGTATTTGATAATCATTATTTTTGAGAAAATTTTTATTTTTACTTTTCTTAGGTGTAGATACTGCCACAATGTGGTTTTCACCATCTAACCATTACTCTTTTCTTTTGATTCGATGCTTGTGATACTTGATTGTTGATTCAGTCCTTTTTGTTGCTAGTCCACTAGTGGAAGAAGTAACAGGTATTGATGCGAGATGAAATGAAGTGACTGCTTCAATAGCATTTATGTGAGGGATATCATCTCTGGTGACAAGAGAGGTCAAGCCTATAGGGTAAGCTCCAAAAGTAGCTAGATCTAGAGTTGTCATAGAAGGACCAACATAGTCGACTAAGGCAATATGGGGAACAAACTCATCAGACCTGACATGAGACTCATCAACTACGTCAGGTGGGTTACAAGAGGTATGAACCACATCAACATCCATATCTGTCATGGGAGGATCTTTTGGAAGAGGCTTAAGATGCTGAGAAGTAGAGATACTCATGTCATTAGGTGAGAGATCACCTCTTTGTAGCAGCCGTGCAATGTTGCGATGTTGTCTATCATAGTTCAATGATTCTTTAGGCACATAGGTTCTAGACATAGAGGCATCAGCCATATCATAAGTAGGTATACATTCTTCTCCCCAAAGAAGTGAAGTAGAAGGAAGATCATCCCCCATTTGAACCATAGTGTGCAATGGTGACTCATCTGTATCTATGTCTAAATTACTAAGCATGGGAGTATTTCTAGAATTATCAAGGAGGGAAAATCTACCCTCAGCTTCTCTATAGATCCACTCTTGAATAACTTGTTCTTCTCTTTCTACTTCTAAAGGAATGGATGAAGGAACACAAGTATCAAAGATCATCATAGCAGAAGTGGAAGGCTTCATCTGATTAGAAGGTCTCCCATATGATGTAGGAGAAATAGGTATAGAAGAAAAGGAATCCATCATATATTCACCCATACCAATACTCATCATCTTAAGTGTTTTCTCAGAAGCAACTAGAGATGTACTAGGATCAACAGAAGGTTCATTGTGAGGAACAAATTTTTCAGCAGTAGCAAGAGCATTAATAGCAATAGTATGGTCTCCAAGAATCACAACTTCAGTGCCATTGTATGGAAATTTGACGCACTAATGATAAATGGAAGGAACAGCCTGCATGTCATGGATCCAAGGATGACCCAAAAGAATGTTATATGTGAGTGGGGTGTCCAATACTTGGAAGCTAATATCTTTCATGATAGGGCCCACTCGGACAGGCAGCGTGACAAGACCTTTGGAAGATCTTTCCACTTCATCGTAAGCTTTTATAGTAATCTTATTCTTAGAATCCACAACAAATTCTAACAAACCCAATTGTTGTATGACATTGAAAGAAACAATATTTAACCCTATACCATTGTTTATCAGGACCCAGCGGACTCAAGTATTGTAGACTAGAACTTCAATGTGTAAAGCTAGATTATGCAGGTGAGCAATAGATATGTCATCTTCTATAGAAAAGGAGAGAGATAGCAGAGATGAAATGTGGTTGACCATAGCCTGAAATTGATCTGGATCAATGTCATCAGGAACACGTGTTATATGTAGAGCCTCATCAAGAATCTCTCTATGCGAAGGGGATAACCAAAGCAACTCAAGGATAGATATCTATGCTGGTGTCTTTTGCAAATGTTGGACAAGATCATAGCTAAGGGTGGCTAAAGGAGCCACTTGTTTGGAAGGCAAAGCTTGCTTGGGATCTTGCGCAGTTTTAAGGATAATCTTGGCTTGCCCCCTAGTAACAGCATTTGGTGTCTCAGTTTGGGAAGATGAACTACCATGTGTTTGCAAGACCAACTTTGGCTTACCATGATTGGCTTTATTATCCTCTTGAGACCTCATCATTAAAACACTCTCAACGGGCTCTACCATGTTGATCACAGGTGTATTAGAAGGATACATGTAATTGATCTTAGCATCATGATTCTTCTTATGTGCTTTAGAGGTTTCCCCCTTATCATGCTTAGGTAGAGGATCTTTGAAAGCTATGTGATCAGAATTTTTAGTTAAGCCATCAATGGAGATTGTGCCATTCTCAATAAGATCCTGAATATCATCCTTAAGCTTAAAACAATTGTCTGTCAAATGTTCCCTTTTTCTGTGATAATGACAATAAGAATCCTCTCACCACCAATCAGGCCTATTTATCAGATCCCAGTTACCAGGTTTATCAGGAAGCGTAAGATATCCATTATCAACCAAAGTCTTAAGGATCACATCATAAGGTTTTGCCAACTTGGTATAGACTCGCTTTCGAAATGACTTCTTAGGCTTATCTGCATATTGAGGTTTAGGAGCACTGTGAGCATTGGCAGCTTCTTATTGTTTTGCTGCATAGATAGCATTGGAGAGATTGAAAGTAGGCTCTTTAGCTTTAGGAGCGTCAACAACCACATCATTAACAACATACTTGTTTTTATTCCAAGGTTTGTTCTTGTCTTTTCCATTGCCTTTAGCATCTTTATTAATAACAATATCCCCTTTTCTTATAGCTACATCCTCAATTCGATATGCACTTTCAACCATTTCATTGAAAGAAGAGAATAGTTGTTTCCTTAAATCATAATATAGCTCAGGCACAAGAGTGTTGATGAAAATGTCAATCTTTTATCTCTCGGGTAACTGATGAGGATACCTAGAATACAATGACCTCCAACATTGTAAGTAAGTTTCAAATGGCTCACCTTGATGTTGTCTTAGATTACCAAGATCTATCACGGTGATAGGTTGTTGGATATTGTAAGAATAATGCTGGGTAAATCGCTGAGCCAACTCATCAAAAGTCTTAAGAGGTGGTGTCAATTTTGCAAACCATTCCAAAGCTTGGCCTCTTAAGCTTCGAGGGAATAATCATAGAAGAAATGTGTCTTCATGAAGAAAGTCCATGCTAAGAGTGTAAAAGTGATGCACATGGTCATGGGGATCACCATTTCTATCATACTTGTCATATTTGGGAACCTCAATATCCCTAGGAAATGGGACCATGTATAGACTCCTATCAAAGGGAAGAGCACAAATTGATTCTACAAAAGAGACCTTTGGAGGCTCTCTGTCTATTGCCATTTGGGTAAGGCATTGATTTGTTTGATGCAGTTCTTCCTGAAGGATTTCCAATTCAGTTGGTACTCTTTGTTGGATAATTTGTCTGACATCATAGCCGGGAGGAAGCTTGTATCCTCTAGAAGTCATATATTGAAAATATTGATCGCCATTACGCTCTAAAAGCTTATGCATCATTTGTTGGGAGACCACATCTTGTTCAAATCTCATAAGATCCTCACTAGAAATCTCATCATCAGCCTCTACCTCATGTTGAGAGGGAGGAGGTCTAGGAGGTGAAGAAGGCATACCAAAAGTGGGTCTTGGAGGAGATCTTGGTGGCATGTTGTTGCCATTGTTGCCATTGATAAAAAGAGATCTATGCTCATGATTACTAGTCTCAGGTTGCTCATGAAATGTCCCTCTATAAGCCATGCACCTAGCAGCATCCATCCTTGTTGATTGTGTTCTTTGTCTAAGCGCTCTTGGTTATATTTATGCTCAAAATGTTCTTGCAAGCATTGAAATTTTTCTTGTTCAATCAAAGTAAGTGAGACACTATCCATGTTTTTGGGGGTCTTGAATGTGGAAAAGAGGAAACCTCCTTTGTACCATGGGGTATCCTTAGAATCCTCAGATTGGTTAGAACTAGAACTATTGTTGCTAATGGGCACTCGTGAGCATTTAGTTGGAGAAGGTAACTGTGTATAATTGAATGGAGGATGACTCTCCTGCTCAAATTAAGACTGAGTTGTAACCGGCATGAAAAGAGATGTTGGTTGACTAATAGAATGAGACAAAGTTTCTTAGATTTGAGATAAGCAAAGCTAATAAAGATCACTTGTCAAAGTAGAACAATAAAGAGATGGCTCATCAAAAGTTCTCAAGCACTTACAACAATCAATTGACTAAAGCCGAGTAGTGAGAAAGAAGCTCAATAAGCAAGTAGCTAGAGAGGTAACCGTGATGCGACAAGTGATCAAGAGTAGCATTCGTTAAGCTCAAATCCAATAGTTTTAGCTCATTTGTTTCAGTCTAGAACAAGTCTAAACATGCAGATAACAGTCCAACTTCAGGTAAGAATAGAAAAAGACACTCTATGATAGGTTAAAATGCAAGTTTAGCAGCTCTAGATTACAACAGCAACAAGACAGCAAAAAGGTTCTAAGTGACACTTTCCAAGTAGACAAGGTGACAATTTATAGCGAGGTGACACTTTTGTAGGGTCGTATGACTCTATGACCAATGAACATAAAAATCTCAATTTTGAAGTGTTTTAAAAGATCAAGTAAGTATATCAACAAATTTTTATCATGGATCAAGCACATAAGACAACAATAAAGGAGTTCAAGCAATAAATTGTCTTCAAACAATGAGCAAGGGGCAAAGCAACCTTGCACATGAACAAGAATAGTGACTTAGTATTTCTACTCCTTAAAGATTCTACTTGTGTATGTTTTTGAAAATGTTTTAGCAGGCACTTAGAACACAACAACATCCTATCAAGCTATCTACAGGGATATACATAGCTTTGCTAAAGGGAGTCCTTGATATATGCAAGGTACATGAGGCCCAAATCCGTAGATGAGAAGAATCTAAAATCACACAGTCAGGGTGAGATGGTAACCCAAATCTCCTCCTTCACTTCTCAAAGTTATAAAGTTCTTTGAGGCTTAGCCAAGAGTGATATCAAACTCAATTCCCAAGAGAGGTGTCTTTCAATTCACCTCCTACTATTTATACTCCGTCAAAACATAGGAGTTAAGGTCGTCCCTTGAGGTGGTGTGTCCCCAAGCAGGCCTTCTAGAAATAAAAATTAAGCAATTCGCTATCCAAAGTATTTAAAGCACTAAAGGTGGAACACTTAACTCTTCAAGTAAATGTGAAGTGAGTCCAAAAGTGGAACATTTAACTCTTCAAGTGAATGTGAAGTGAGTCCAAAAGTGGAACATTTAACTCTTCAAGTGAATGTGAAGTGAGTCCACAAGGTGGAACATTTAACTCCTCACACAAACTCAAAGTGAGTCCAAAAGTGGAACATTTAACTCCTCACACAAACTCAAAGTGAGTCCAAAAGTGGAACATTTAACTCCTCACACAAACTCAAAGTGAGTCCACACCTTAGAAAACTAATGAGATCAAGAAAGCATAAAAAGGGGGAAACTTTGTGGAACACTTAACACTCTTTTGAAGTAGACCCCTCCCCTATGTATGAATGTTGACCTTGCATCCAAAGGGCGGTAATGAGGGGCAATTAGAAATAAGTGAGTCCAACACCCAATTTAGCTAACAAGATCAATCAAAAGTAATCTAAAGTTGCTTATCAATACTACTCACAAATGACAAAGGGTTGAATCAATGGAATATTTAACTTTCCAAGAAAACATAGAGTGAGTCCACAAAGTGGTGCATTTAACTCCCTATGTAAACAAAGAATGAATCCATGCCCTTAATCACTCAATGAGATATTTGATATTGGAAGCAAGAATTACTTAAGGTTTAAACACAAGCATTCACTTACACAAACTTGTATGAAAGAAAATCTATGTTCATTCATTTCCCATTAAGAGCATCAATTAAAATGTGTCCTATGAAAGCATGTAAACACTCAAGCCAAACACATGAGAGGTTCAATTTTAATCCTAAAATCCAAATGTTGTAGAGATGGAACAAAGTACCTCAAGCAATTTTAAGCATTTTCCATGAAAGCAAGAGCACCTTCAAAACAACTTGTTAGACCGACAAGGGTTAGGAAAATCCAAAATCTAACAATGGTTAGCACATGAAAAATTAGATAATCTACAAAAAATAACTGATCAAATGACAAAATCTGGAAATGAAACCATCATGGTTGGATTAGGCATGGAAAGACCTTTCCAACGATATATCACACTTTGATTTTCGATACCATTTGCAAAAATTTCTCAAAAATGGGTGCCCGTTTTCCACAGTGGCACGGATTTGAAAAAGCTAAAATTTTCAAAAAAACTAAAAACAACAAGCAAACTAGCAAAATTCAACAAAAAATACCAGGTGGCATTTAACAGCGAATACGCGGCATTTAAAAGCTGGCAGGCGTGATCAAAATGTGAAAAGGTGGCAACAGAATGTCTGTAGGCGACAATAGAATGTTCAGACATGCAAATAGAATGTGCATAGGCAATAGTAGAACCTAAAAAGGTGACAACAGAACCTGCAAAGGTGACAATAGAACCCACAAAGGTGACAACAGAACCTGCAGAGGTGACAACAGAATGTGCAGATGTGTAAGAAAAATGTCCACAGGTGACAACAAAATGTCCATAGGTGACAATAAAATGTTCAGATGCACAAATAGAATGCACACAGGTGATAGCAGAACCTACAAAGGTGACAACAGAACCTACACAAGCGTGAACAAATTTTTCAAAGGTGTCAACAAACTGCTCACAGGCCTGAACAGAATGCTCAAAAGCATGAACAAAATGCTCACAGGCGTGAACAAAATGCTCATAGGCGTGAACAAAATTCTCGTAAGCAGTGTTTCTCCTGTTTGCGCAAAATTGACAGAAAAGTGATGCTAAAAAAAAAAAAAACTTGATAAAAATGCAGAGAATGAGGCTTACAGCCCCACGATGGGCACCAAAAATGTATGGTGAAAATGTGACCACACTTCTATGAATCATTACATTCAAGAACACTCAAGAATGAGGTCTCAAAAATTGATCCATAGCTCCCTAGGCATGGAGTGCAAGGGTTTTAAGAATGCTCTCAGCTAGACCTATTTAGCCTATAACCTTGCTAGTAAACCATACAATGGGAGATTTAATGAAGACAAGGGCAAGAATGCCAATATCCTCAAGAATCAAGAATGAAAATGCAATGCAATGCTATGCTATAAATGGAAATGCAAGCTAAGCTATGAAAATGAAAGATGTAAGTATTACAAAGCCTTCTAGCTAAGCTAGATGGATTAATCTAAAGCATAAAGGAAATCTAAGCTAAGAATGCCATGATAATGCAAGAAATGAAAACTATGATAACATGTACATGCAAAAGCCAAGAATGCTCCAAATCTTCAAAAGCTCCAAAATGACTTAGAAAACATGCAGCATAACATTAGCATAAAAACCTAAGATATGAAAATGAAGAAGAAATCTCTCCTTTTATAAGAAATGAAAAGGAATGGACCATGGAGATTAAGAGGAAAAAGATTTAATCAATGGTAGGGCTTGAAAGAGGAGCAATCCATGTGCACAAGTATCCTCCAACGAGAAAATAAGAGTTGACTTTTGTGTCCATATAAGACAAAAAGTGCTTTTCTTTTTTTTATAAAATAAGAATAATATTTTATTTGTGCAACTTAGGATAAGAGGAAAAGTGGGGGCTTTTATTTATTTAAAAGGGGAGGAAATATTCCTTTTAACTAAATAAAAATTTAGGATAAAATGGTTAGCCCATAGAAAATAATCGAATAAATGATAGAACTAGGATTTGATCAAGAACAAGCAATTTAAGATTTTAGCAAAAGGTGCTAATAGTCTAGGTGACCATTTTTAGGTGTATACAACGTGATCGCAGGAAAATGTAGCGGTTAAAAAGATAACTGTGCGATCACGAGACCGCATTCACAGAATAAGTAAGAATAACTAAAGTTAAATAAGATGTCTAGTGATCCTGTGACTAAAAGAAAAATGAAACCCGGGAAAAGTGCGAAGATCTGATGGTCATGATATAAAGTAGATCCAATTTTGAATGCTGGCCGTTGATATATTGTCTGGTGCCATAAAGTAGCTATTATTTTCTCAAATTCAAATCTTTTCAGGGTTTTCTCTGTAGGGTTTGTAACAGTAAGCCGTATAAGACAAGAGTTGTTCAGAATTGATTTCTCTGGGATAGTTGCAATTAGAAATTGATGAGGAAGGCATGGGTTGCCACATAGATCTAATATTTCTTTCTTGGGGTGCCATGCTATTTTAAATACAAAGGACTGTTATTTGACATAGGCGGCTAGGGTTTTGATTAGTGTTAGAGATCTCTTTATTATGTACACGCAAGATCTGCAGGCTAGCTCTGGCATTAAATTTTGTTTTTCTTGTAGCAATAAATTTGTTGAATTTGTAAATGTAGTAAGCTTAGAATATGAAACCAAATATCTGTACATCATATTTGATTTTATTCTTCTGGATTTCTAGGCTTTCCTACATTCTTTATTTCTTGTTTAGGATGGTTGTTAGAGACATATTTTTTTCCCTAAATGATCCATAGCTTGTTGTAATCCTTGTTCCTATAAAAGGATTTTCAAGATCATTTAGAAGGGTTCAAGTTTTCTTATGAGAGCTAGTTCCAATGAAGGGTCCTTTTCCTGTAGATATTTCCTTCCTCTTTGCATTTAGGGTGTTCCCTCTTTCCTTTCTAGTTTTGAGAATATAATACAAATTGTAATAGTCTGTCTTATGTATGAGATTTCAATATATTTGTACTACTATCAGATTGTCTCCATTTGAGTTTTGGGCTTATTGATTGCAGCATCAAGGGTGTTTCAGCCTTTCTATTTGCATTTCCTATGTGTCTTCAATAGAGTTGTTTTCGTAGAACAACTAAGTTTAGGACTGGTTTTCATATGTGTATGAGCCAAGGTATCAAGGGTATTTCATTCTTGTCTTTCAGTGGATGCTAATTAATGTATTACCTGTGTATAGGTCTCTTCTAAGGGGAGGGTTAAAATCCTTTGAATAGGTGATAGTACATCTAGGTACACAAGTGGATTGTTGAAGTGAGGTCTGATTAATGGTGTATGATTGATGTAAGGCATCAACATATTAGAATGTATTGTCTTCTTGTTTCATAGCTCTCTATTGTAGTGATGTATTTGACTCTGTTGCCCATTGGATGAGGCACTGGTCTATGAGAGACTTAGGGTATCTCATGGGTCCTTTCAACCCAACATTAGAATCATTCAAAAGAAGTATTTTTCCTTTCATGTTGGTAGTAGTAGTACGAGGTCCATTCTAGTTTTCAAACTCATTCCATGCAAGTAGGTTGTTGCATAAGGTTATGGTCTCATTGGGGTACAGGATACCTATAGGAGTCTGAACGTTATTCCACAATAATCTATCTGCAGGCCTTTTGTTTATCAAGAAGAGTTATGAGTGTGCAGATAAGGCAATACCTGCCTGAGTGATGTGGAGCTCAAAGAAGGAGGATCTTTTCCAATCCTCATCAATTAGGCTTTTCTTGCAAACTTGGAGACCTTTTAACTGAGAATTAAGCCCATAATTTGCCAAGTTTGACCTTACAAGAAAAATCCCTAACACTTGGGATGACATTCTAGAGTTAGGACCCCTTACCACCATGACGAGTTCTTTACCAAAGATAGGATGAGAGTCCATGTCTAGATCATAACCATAGGGATCTTTATTTCTCATCATGTTGACATTTTTATCTATAACTTCAAGCATGTTGACAACATTCTCTGTAGTTGTGTAAGTGTATGAACCTCAGCCTCGCCATTCTTAGGTTTAGAGGTTTCCCCCTTCTTGTACTTGGGAAAAGACTCTTTGAATGCCTTATGATTAGAGTTGGTGTTCAATCCATCTATCTTAAGTTTTCCACTCTCAATGAGATCTTGGGTGATATGTTTAAGTTTCCAACAGTTTTCAATATCATGTCCAATGCCATTATGAAATTTTTGAAAGGCTTTCTCATCCCACAAATGTGGCTTAACATTAGGTATATAATGCTTTGTGGGATCTTGAGGATGTACAAGGTTGTTGGAAATGAGTGTTTTCAAGACATCCTCATATGAATCACCAAGTTTTGAAAACTATTGTCTCTCTTTCTTGGGCTTATCTTGATATCTTGGCTTGTGCTCTTGTTGATTAGATGCATTGAGTTGCATGGCTTGAACTGCACTAGACAAGTGAAGAACAACTTGATCTTCGAGTTGAGAAGAGTCCATAACTCCATCATTGACCACTTTTTTGTTCCTATTCTAATGTGATTTTTTCCCTTTATCCTTATTAGAGTTGTTATTTTGACCATTGTTGTTTTTGTTTCCATGTTTGGTCAAAATTCCTTGTTCTCTCAAAACATCCTCAATCCTACATGCAGTTTCAACCATGGTGTCAAAGGAATCAAAGACCATCTTCCTAACTTCATACTGTATTTCAGTAACCAAGTTGCTAACAAGGATGTCAATCTTCTCATTTTCTGGAATGGTCCTAGAGTAGAGAGAGCATTGTCGCCTCCACCTTTGCAAGAAAGTGACAAAGGATTCCCCTTGATTTTTCTTTAAGTTGCATAAGTCCAACATGGTGATAGATCTTGAAAGGTTGTATATAAAGTGTTGGAAAAATCTATGGATGATCTCTTTGAAAGTCTTGACTGGGGGAGTTATGTTGGTGAACCATTCCATCACTTGACCCTTAAGACTCCTTGGGAACAATCTCATAAGGTATGAGTCATCTTGATGGAACTCAAAACTCATAATATAAAGTTGACACACATGATCATGTGGATCTCCATTACCATCATAATTGTCATATTGGGGGATCTCATCCTTTCTAGGAAAGCCTTTCATGCTCACACTCTTTTCAAAACAATTAGGACAAATTGAATCAAGCAAGAATGAACTCTTCGGTGTCAACATATTTTTCATCATTCTCTTAAGTTTCTTGATCTCTTCTTCCTGGGATGGACCTTGCTTCTTGATCTTCTTGTCCACATCAAATTTGTAGGGGACTTGGGAACCTTTGTTAATTAAACTCTCTAGGAACTTGTCTTTATTTTGCTCCAAGTATCTCTCTACATACTACTTGAAGAGTGGTTCTTATTGTATCTTCATGAAATCTTGGGAGTTGAGGTCAAAACTCGAGCTACTACCCCCATATTGTGAACCATGGTGAGCATGTTGAGAAGGTTTCCTTGAGTTCCTAGGAGGTGTTTGTCTCCTATAATGCTCTTGTTGTGAAGCCCTTCTTCCTCTAGGACTAGGAGATCATGAAGGTGTTCTTGAATATTCTCCACTTCATGGAGTCTTAGGATGGGTGAGTGGAGGAGAGTTGTTTCCACCACCGACACACATGTTGTTGTATTGATCATTAAGTTGTTGAGCCAAGAGTCTATCTTTCTCTTCTTGTCTAGATCTCCTTTCTATTTCTCTTTTTGACTCTAGGAGTCTAAATTTCTCTTCCTTTGTAACTTCTTCATCTAGGAAGGCTTTCTTTTCATGCTCAATTCTCTTGTATCTTTCACTTGTGTATCTTGAGGTTGTTTGGAGTAGTGAACCTTGTCTTGAATGATTAAACAAGTCATTGATATGTGCTGCATTCACATGAGTATCACAAGGTTCATCATCTTGACTATCATGTTGTGATTATCCTTCTTGATAGGATTTATTCATTTCCCTTTCAGCCCTTTGGTGTGCATCCAAATATCTAGTTGAGATAAGGGGTGAAACTCATCAATTTTCATTAGAGGAACTGCCAAACAAAATGGTGTTTCTATGTCTTTCAAATATGTTGTGAAAACTTTTATCCACTTCTTCCTTCTCTCTTCAAGTCATTGTGTAACTCATATCCATATTTGAATGAGAAGGTCCTAAGGGTGTACTCAACTCACTAAGATTACTCTTGGGATCAAACCAAACTTCTCAGTTGTTCCTAGCACATTGATAAAAGATGGGTTCTTTTCCCTTATATTTTTGGTGAGTTTAAACTAAGGGTAATTGGTCAAAGACTAATTGAGGTCTTTTTCCTTGATTTACTTGATACCTTATCGTAACTGACATGAAAGAAAAGGTATTATGTGATATGATGACCCTAGGAAATGTTGGTACCAAAATAGGATAGTAAAAGCACTCAATTTTCCAAAAGAGAGATGATAACATAGAATTTTTGCAAGAGGCATAAACCAAGATTGCCATAGAGGTGCCCAATAAATGGGTGACTACCCTAATGCATATAGATCAAGAGGATGATTTACCCTAGTTATATTTTATTGAATTTGATCTTTTTATGGAAGTGAATGGACAATAGATTACTAAAACTCTCCAAGCATGTTAACAAAGAATCCAAAGGTTTACTTTCTCAACAAGGATGATTTCTAATTGACCGATTCCAAGAAATGTCACTTGTGAAATCAAAGAATACTAGTCCAAGAGGTCAAGACATAGGAACCCAAGGTGGAAGTAGGCTTCCAAAAATGAGGTAAGTGACCTACTATAATTTGGATCGAACAACGAAGACTAGAAATGACAAGAATCATATCACTATTTTGACATATTGTAGGACAGTTTCGTGTGAGGAAGTGCAGTCCCGAGTGAAGAAATGCCAAGGATCATGTGAAAATATGCCAAACTCATGCAAAGAAACACCAGATCAGACTTAAAATAATTGGCAAAGGGTCTCTGACAGGATTGTAGTGAAACATCACATGAGGATATTAAATCCCATGCAAGAAAATGTAGGGTTCTCATGAGAAAATGCAAGCTCGTGCAAGAATGTGTACAATGCCAGGCGAAAAAATAGGATCAGACCACTCAACAAAAAGTTATAAACTTAGGAACTTAGTTTTTGTTCATTTTAAATACCCAACTAGATGCACCAATAGATTTTTATCATCAATTAAGCACACAAGACAACAATCAGGGAGTTCAAGAAAATAATTGTCTTCAAACAATGAGAAAGGGACAAGGCAACCTCACACATGAACAAAGATAGTGACTTAGTATTCTACTCCCTAAAGATGCTATTTGTATATGTTCTCAAGATGTTTTTCAACCATGCACATATTCCTAGAAAATAAAAAGTTGGTTGCATTATGGTTCTTAGTAACGGTCAACTCTACAACTTTTGCAATCTCAAGAGGGAAAACTCCAATCCAGGCGCATAGGGGTTTTGACACATTCTGAGAATTTAATCAATCGGAGATGCTGAGGAGATTTGACAGCCCAACAAGAAACCACACCTATGGAGATTTCTTCCACAAGGACATTTATATAGCGGTTGTTGCTACCATGGTGAAAATGGCTATTACCGCTTGAAGTTTCATCCATATGGTTTACCAAATAAAGGGAGTGTCCACTATAGTTAACCCTCTCTAACAAGGTGACTCACAAAAAGGACCACATGGGGACTTGGTTTAGATTCAAGGATCTAAGTTTTTGATACTACCCAAAAAGAGAGTAGAGCATAATCTTCTAGCTCTTCACTTCACCCAAACATAGCAAGTTAACATGCCGAGATTGAAACCACCTCACCAAGGTTTGTGATGTCAATAAAAATGTCTACCAAGCTCTCTAAATGGGTCCAAGAGAGAACGTATCGATCAATGTTGAGGAATAAACCAAGTAAGACCGTGAGATAGTAATAATATCCTCCCTACCTACAAGGGGATCTATCTTCAAGAAGAGCTTCACATGTAAAACAAGAGGATGAAGCTCACTCTCTCAAGAACTCCAAAAATAGTGTTCATAGGGCATATTTACTATGTGAAACATATATGCAAGAAAGTGAATCTATGTTCTTTTTAGAGCCCAAAATTGAAGTGTGACCTATGAAAGCAAGAAACACTCAAGCTAGACACATGAGAGATTTATTTTATTCCAAAAATCCAAATGTTATAGAGACGTAACAAAATACCTCAAGTCAAAAGCAATGTGCCTTGCTACTATGCTGCCTTAGAAAACAAAATCAGGGAAATAATCACAACAACCATTAAATGTCAGAAAATAGCAAGGGGAAAGTAAATCTGCAAATTTTTAGGTCTTTTCTGTCAGAATTTCACGCGAGACATTACTCAATTTGGCACGAGAAAGTACACAAAACCACACAAGAAAACACCTTTGTCACGTGCAGAAGTGCTACTACTAGCACAACTTCGCGTGATACAGTGAGAACCTTCGTGTGACAATCCATACCAGAGATGCATGAAAGTATGGATAGTGCACAAAAATCATTAGAAAAAATAAAATAAAATAAAATGAGGCCAGAAATGGAATCTTCTACCCCATGGTGGGTGCCAAAAATGTGTGCTAAAATGTTGACACACTTCTATGAGTCATTAAATCCAAGATTTCTCAAGAATGAGGTCTCAAATGGCGACGCATAGCTCTCTATTCATGGAGTGCAAGGGTTTGTAATGGACGCCCTTAGTTTAGACCTAGTTTATGCCCATGCAAGTACACCATAAAATGAGAGATTCAAAGAGGAAAAACAAGAATGCTAGTCTCCATGATCATCAAGTATGCATACAAATGAAAATGGAAGCTATTCTATATGATAAAAATGCATGAAAGAAAACTAATCTATGAAAGGAAATGCTTATGCAAGATTATTCTATAAAAGGAAATATGAATCTAATCAAATATCCAAATGCAAGATTAATCTAATTGGATTCCCATGGGGCATGAGAGAAGAAGACAAGAAAATAGAATTTGCAATGTACAAGCTCAAGTGCTCAAAATCTTCTCTAAAATCGCTCTCCAAACCTCTAGCATAACAATACTTAAAATCTAGGATCCCTAAATGAGAAGGAGAGGGATCCTTTTAAAGAGAAATGGATGGTCAAGACACATAACACAAGTATTTTGGTAACGTAGAAACCCTTGTTAGAAGATAAAAACTATAGTGGGGATGACACACACAAATTCTTTACTAATGTGGATAGAAAAGGTTTTCCTATTAGGGCTACAAGTGGTGATCACTTCTGGTGATCTTACCCTATTAGGAGTAACATGTTTGATCTATTAGATCTACCTAGTGATAGGATATCAACAACACTACTTGAGTATGCACTCGGTTAAGAGATTTACAAAAAGACTGTTAGGTCTACTCTGTTAGGAGATTTTACCAAAACTCTATTACAATTATTAGAAAATAATAGGTAACTATCTGCTAATGACAACTCAACTTGTCTGATACAGATCTATGAAATATTGAATAGATATCACCTTTCTATGTGAAGATCTGTGCTCTGAAGTGCTCGGTAGCCTTGTCTGATTCTACGTAATCTTAATATCTTTGAATACTGTTCTACTCTACCTATTGACTACAATTCATGAAGTTGTCTAATGCTTCAAGTTCTATTCATGTTCTCAACTTCCTTATCAAGCTTCTCTCTCACGCATACAAAAATAATCATGAAATTACATTTATATAGCATACTGCTTTTTCAGCTTAACATAATTTAGGTTACAATATCTTAGAGAAAACCTTAAGATCTATGGTGTACAAAAATAACCTAGATCTAGAAAATACATAAAGATTATCATCATGATTAATGATGGAATCTTACAATAAATGATCCTCGATCTTGGTAAAATGTTTTACAATTTTGTTGTAACTATTTGCCTAGATAATTGTGCCATTCCTGATTACTATGTCATTTACTATCTTCCTCGGTAAACACTATATATTATGCTTGGTAAATATACTAGTGCTTGGTGTCCAATCTTCTCAGTGTTTAGTTCCACTCAGTATCAATGTACACTAATGCTCGATAGAACTACCCTATTGTTCGGTGTGAAGACTTAACCAACTGGCTTGAAGTGCTTGCAATTTACCGACTAGAGTAGCATAGGTAACCGACCAATGTCTTTGATACTAATGAAAACATTTAATGCTCAAATAGAGATAATAATCTCCCCCTTTTGCATTAGTATCAAAACCTTAATGTATAAAGACCTTATGTCTCAAAATCTTTCTGTCTCTGCCATATACATAGATACTTATCAAAAAATTTCTATAACTCCCCCTCGGTGCATGCTCTCGGTAATTTGTAGTATACTTAGCATTTTATATACATATTTTGCATGTAATATAAATTATTATCCCACTTTTTTATATTAATGTCAAATACAAAAAAAATAGATACTTACAGCTTATAAAAAATGTTCTTGTGGGTTTTCTTCAATGACTCCAAGAGGTTTTCCCATTCCTCTTTCAAGTTGGTGAGATAAATGTGCTCAAGACCGACTTGTGCATGCATGTCAAAAATGTTGTCCAACATAGGGATTTCTAGTGTTGCAACAAGTGTTTGTGCCTTGATAATGTGCTTCTCAAAGATTTTCAAGTAGGGAAGCAAATCGGTTTGCAATTCCGTGACTTGTTCACTGATTAATTCTTCCTGTTTCCTTAGATCTTCTCTTAACTGCCTGAATTCTTGAACTTTCAAGATATTCTTGGAAAATGCTTGAGGCTCAGTTAAGGCTTCTTATGCACTAGCTATGATTTCATTATCAAGCTTTTTAATCTTTTCACTAATCTTGGTAGTGAAGGTTTCCATAGTGCATAGTTTGAATAAAATTTGACAAATTAATTGAGTAAAACCTTGAATTTCAGTTATTACCTCAGATAGCTTAACCTTGTAAATTTCCACTTCTTGGTTGATTCTCTCTACAAGTTTATCTTGGATCTTGGATTTTGCCCGTTCTTTTATTCTCTTATTTGCTTTGACATTTGGGGCATTGATCTCTTAAGCAAGTGTAGCAAGTTGGTCCATTATCAGAGTGTCATCATCTATATGTACCTCAGGTACAACCTATTGTAAGATATCTCTTACATTCTCAAGTATTTCCTTTCTTTTTCTTTCTTGTTTTAATTTTTCCCATGTTGCCTTCCTTGTACATAACTCCCTATATTTTCTTAGTTCCTCGAGGCTAAGGGTCCTCGGGTCACAATCTGGTATAACTATGAATTCATCTAAGGTGACCGGTCCTTTTCTATTATTTTTCTTCTTCTTCTTCTCCGGTTCTTGAGGTGAACTCTTTATAATTGGTATAATGTCCTTTACCTTAGAACTTTGTGTAACCTTCCCGAGTGACATTGTATCTTCCTTCAGCTTCTCCTCGGTGACCTTTGTGTTGGTAGACTATGTCAGAGCCTCTGATGTAGTGTCTGATTGAGTGGCCTCAGTTACATTAGGATTCTCTGGATCCTTTGTTTCTATCTCAGGTGCCTCTTTCTCTTTAGGTTGGTTTGTTTCAACAGGTGTCTCTACTCCTTGTTCCCCTATTGTATCCTTTGGTTGTTTAGGGTCCAAACCTTTAGGTTTTTCTTGTGATAAAATTTCAACTTCTTCCACAAGGATAGGAAGCTTGCCCGGTAGTGATGTGTATGCACATTCAGTATCTCCTTTATCTGGATCACTACTGGATTTGGTGTATCCTATGAACTGCATTTAATGTCTTTATCAAGTGTTGTATCAATCACCTCAGTAAATGATATAACTAATTCTTTTGAATTCTTTGCTACATTATCATCATCTATATAAATACCTTTTCCTTTAGACCTTTGTCTCTTCTTAGATAGATTAAGAAATGCTTCTTTCTCAGCTTGCTATTTGGTTGCAAAAATGGATGTCCACATGAGTTGACTAGTCTCATCAACATCTACCAGATTTTCATCTAATATTTTCATAGCCTGGACTTTTACTTTGAATCTTTTATAATATGTGTCCATATACTCCTTAATTTCATCAAGAGTTATATTTGGTGCAACTTCAACTAGGGATTGTTCCGTCAATTTCTTCTCAGTGTCCAAGGCATAGGACCATTTCTGATTTATTCTATCTTCTAATGCCTTGGGTGGTGGATTTAAAAACTCCAATGTAACTCTTTTAAAGTGTATCATCATGTGGATGACAACCTCCTTAATTGTATTTTGATCCTCGGTAGACATTTTGTCAAACTGACAGAGTTCCAAATTTGTGAGATCTCCATTCTCAATTATGTTTGCAAAAATCTCATGAATTGACCTGTTCTTACACTAACAACCTTGAATTGATTTTTTTCATCTTTTTCATCTTCAAGGTCTTCTCTTCCTCTAATTAATCTTCTCCTTTTCTTGGGTTCTATAGCTGCAAACTTGGTTCCTCTTTTTGCATAAGTTTTGGTCAGTGTAGCTGCCTTAGGTTTAATTACTTTCTTGGCTCCCTTTTTCTATGGTGGTGAGGCTCCAGTTGCTAACCTTGTTTGAGCACCTATCCACATAGGTAACTATCTCTTCTTTGGAGTTAGAGTGGGAGAAACCGGTATTGAATCTTTTTCCTTGTCAGAATCAATTTCCTCACTATCATGTGCTTTGTCAGTTAGCAGTAACTAACCTTTAGTTTCAAGTTCAACCGATGACTCCTTAGATGAGTCAGATACATCGCCAAACTACTCAGTTAAAACTTTCTTCATTTTCTTTGTTTTTCTTATTATTTGGCCGATGATAAGATCTATTTTTATTCTAGATTTCACCTCTTCATAGGTTCCAAACCTCTCAGCCTTCTTGTACTTCGGTAAAGCCAGTAAAGCCTTGATTGATTTCAAACCGAAATCATGATCCATTTCATATCCCATGGGGGCTAGCCATTTAGTCCTTGGCTCTATAGCTTTAATAAATGTATGGTCTTTGTTAACTAGAAAACATATGTCCATTTCATACTTCTCGACCAGTGAGCATGGAATCTTATATCTAAGATTCATCTTAATCTTAAAATCTTCAAAATATTCATCTACAACATTATTTGCATTATCTCCCAGACTTTTCCTTAGATCAAAAATTTGTGAAATAACCGGTGTGTCGGTAAACCAAACTTTGTGACTGACAGAAGGAAAGAATTTTTGGAGATAGAAAAATAAGCATACTAGTAGTGAGCCAAACTTACAGGTATTAGATTTCTATGACTGGATTGTATTCATATTCTCTTCAACCTATTTTAGGAGTAGCTCAGCAAGGTCTATCTAATGACCCTTCTTTATCATTTTGTAAGCCATAAACACAACACTACATGGTACACTATTAATTCTGCCCGATTGAAAGAACTTATAACCTATTACATGTGTTGCAAACTTAACTTCCAGATCCACAATAGATGTAATCTTTAAGGCTCTTTCATCGCATGTTGTGCTTGTATTTTTCTCAACATCGGCTCGAGATGAACTTTGAAATGCTTTAGCCTTGTCGGATGTAGGATACCCTATAACCCTATGAATCATTTTCTTTGTCACTTTGATCAGTTTATCTAGCCAAAATGTTCCCTCATGATATCGGCTTAGCATGGCCCTTATCCATTTTGTTTCAAAATTCTTTAGAAAATTTAGGGCATTAGTGAGTCCAATCATTTCTACCTATTTATGCTTTGGTTTCAACTTTGTATATTCATCACATAGTGCCTGGTATGCCACATACATATCAAAATATCCTATTTCTCCTTTTTTGCAATGAATGTATGATCAGATATCTTTGACTAATAAAGCCCTAGGTGGGATGCTAGAAAAAGCACCCGTTGAATCCATTTTTTATGCAACTTTTGGGTGTAACTTGTACTTGGGTTCACTATAGTTTGCTGACACTATAAGATTAACTTCCTCTTCCACATCTTTAGAAGTTCTCGTAGTGGATGCCATTATAACAAACTAGGTTTTTGGTAAGTATGATGAATATGCTCTATAAAGGTTTCAACTTACTCAGAATATGTCAAAGAATGTGCTCAGTTTGATCTACAATTGCTTTGGATGATCTTGAAAGATTATTTTCTTGAACTCACTCTCTGAAATTTTTCGCTCTCCGATATCACTTTGTGAAAATGAACTCAAACTTCCATGTATTTATAGCATTTTCCAAATTCTTGCTTACAAATTTATGTCATTAATGCTTGACCTACTACCATCTTGATGACAACTGTCAACCTGACAACTACTACAAACTTCCATCGGCTCAGTTAACACATGATTTCTCACTCAGTTGATACTGATACTCAGTTAACCTTGAATAGTGATTACAGATAGGTAACCATTTGGTTGGTCTAATTTTTACCGACTGTGTGACTTTGTTAGCTCATAACATATAAACCATAGTGCATCTTTATTCATGTAGATTTGTTAGGTGCTCATCATATATAAGGAATTGTATGTAAAATATGATCATTTGAAATGTCAGTTCCATACATACCTATATCACCTTAAGTAGAGGTACCAATGTCACCCAATCCAATGGATGAGGTTTTATCGACATCATTGCTTGACTCTTCATTCTCATTTGATTCTTTGCTCCACATAGTGTTCCTGATTCTCATGATATCTACAATAGTGTTTCCACTCTCAAATACATGTCCTTCTTCTGGTGCTCGGTCTCTACAGTCCTTTCTTAGATGACCAACCTTATGACAATGTAAGCACACCATTCTAGTGCTTGTCTAGGTTCGTGATTGTCCAGCCCATCTTTTCCTATTATAGTTTTCTACAATGTACCCATATCTACCACATGCAATACAGTTGGCCCATTTGTTGTAATCCCAAACATAAGAATTACCTTGTCTCTTCAGTTGATAAGGCTTGGGTTTTCTCTTTTGTTTTAGTGTTCATACTTGCTTCATTTTTGCCTTACACTCTCATGCAATGTGTCCATGTTCATTACAAGTATAACATAATTTCTCCATAGTAGGATTGTTAGAATTCTTATTCAGTTTTTCTCTACATTCATAAGCTTGATGACCAAATTTTCCACAATAATAACAATATCCATTAAACTTAGGAGTGACTGGGGTTTTACCTTGTGCTTTGCTTCTATAGAAATTTGAGGTATGTTCTGGTTTTCCACAATGATAGCATGACATCATCTTAGGTCTTTGACTTTGATTGTTTTTTACTTGTTCAACTTGTTTGGATGATTCTCCTTCACTGGTATAGCCTAATCTAGTGTTACTTCCAAATACTATTTGATTCATCAAAAAATCATCAATCTTTTTTGAACTATCTTCAACCAATTTCATCATTTCATTGTGTTGTTGTTAAGTCTTTACTTCATTTCTCAGTCTTTCATTCTCTTCTTAGAGTATTGCAACATCTTCAAGTCTTCTTGACAATTATCCATTTACTTAATTGATTTCATAATTCACAACCATCATCTGATTAGATATATTAAGGTGATGCTCGGTGAGTCTTTGTATCTCAATTTCCTTTGCTTGAAGTTGTTAAGTTATCTATTTTCGGTCTTCAATAGCTAGATTCCTTTATTTTTCAGAATATCTAGCATTGTTTATTACATCTACCATTCTCACCGTTTGAGATTCCTGACTAATTTGCAGTGCTTTCACTTGTTTGGTTAAGTGAAGATTCTTTTCAGACAAATCAGAGATTATACTTTTAGATCCATCAGAAATGCTTCATGAGCTAGATCCAATGTGGTCAAATACAGATCATCAATCTCTTCTTCATGGTAACCAATCTCATTTTACAGAATAGTTAGGTTCTTTCTTTCAACTAGTAATTTCTTCAGTCCATCCTTGGCTTGCTTATACTGCTCAACAAACATCTGCATTTGACTCTTTTGATTCTCTATTGTTTTATCCAACTTATATCTCTCCATGGTTAGATCTTTACCCTTTAGTGGTTAAAATGTTCAATAAGAGAACTGATCTTTGATACCAATTGTTGGAATTGGAGAGATAGGGTACTAAGAGGAGAGGGGTGAATCAGTGCCCACAAAATTTTTTAACTCATAAACATTTTTTACCTTAAGTAGAAAATAGTAGTAACCTTCAACTATAACTTGAATCCATTGCATGCATCATTCATTTAGTTACCTATCAAAGTAAATAGTATGAAATAAACAAGATAATCATCACATAACACAAGTATTTTGGTAATGCAAAAACCCTTGTTAGAAGGTAAAAACTGCGGTGGGGATGACACCCACAAATTCTTTACTACTGTAGATAGAAAAGGTTTTCTTGTGAGCGCTACAAGTGGTGATCACTTCTGGTGATCTTACACTATTAGGAGTAACATGTTAGATCAATTGGATCTACCTAGTGATAGGATTTCAACAACACTACTTGAGTGTGTACTCAGTTAAGAGATTAACAAAAATAATGTTAGGTCTACTTTGTTAGGAGATTTTACCAAAACTTTGTTACAATGATTAGAAAATAATAGGTAACTATATGCTAATGACAACTCAACTTGTCTGATATAGATATATGAAATACTAAATCGATATCACCTTTCTGTGTGAAGATCTCTGCTCTGAGCTACTCGGTAGCCTTGTCTAATTTTGCTTAATCTAAATATCTCTGAATATTGTTCTACTCTGCCTAATGACTAACATTCATGAAGTTGGTTAATTCTCCAAGAAGTTCTATTCATGTTCTCAATTTCCTTATCAAGCTTCTCTCTCATGCATACAAAAATAATCATGAAATTACATTTATATAGCATACTGCTTTTGTCGCTTAATAGAATTTAGGTTATAATATCTTAGAGAAAACCCTAATATCTATGGTGTACAAAATAACCTAGATCTAGCAAATACATAAATATTATCATCACAATTAATGATTGAATCTTACAATAAATGATCCTCGATCTTGGTAAAACATTTTGCAATTCTTTTGTAATTGTTTGCCTAGATAACTATGCCATTCCTGATTACTATGTCATTTACTGTCTTCCTTGGTAAAGACTGTATATTATGCTCGATAAATATACTAGTGCTCAATGTCCAATTTTATTAGTGTTTACCATTTCTCGGTATCAGTGTATGCTGATGCTCAGTAGAACTACCCTATTGTTCGGTGTGAAGACTTAACCGACTGGCTTGAAGTTCTTACAATTTACCAACTAGAGTAGCATAGGTAACGGACCGATGTCTTTGATACTATTGACAACCTTTAATGGTCAAATAGAGATAACAGATCTATGTGCTCAAGATCCTCAAGAGGCAAAAAGATGTGTGGAAGAGATTAAGAGGCAAAAGGAGATTCCACTCATCTTGGAAAGTGTGCATTCAATGTGTAGACAAAAAGACTTTTTCTTTTTATATTTATTTTATTATTTATTTATTATTTTTAGCAAAGTGGTTTCCATTATTTAATTAAAATATTTTTTATTTATTTAAAAGAGATTTGTTATTTTAATTAAATGTGGCTTAGGATAAAGTGATTTTATTATTTAATTAAAATATTTTTTTATTTAATTAAAAGGGAGCATGTTCTCTTAATTAAATAAAATGTAGGATAAAATGATCAAACCTTAGGAAATATTAAAATATTTGAATTAATTACGATTTGATCAAGGAAATTGATTTGAATTAAAAATAATGCAAGGCATTGACTCAGGAAATGATAAATTGATGAATGGGGGCCCAAAGTCTAGGCGACCATTTTTAGGGTGCATACACGCACATTTGTGGTGGCTTCGTGATCTAATGATTTTTGGCTTATTATATGTCTGTGTTTATTTCTATTGATGATTGCATCTGCCTGGCTAAGATTCTGATTTCATCAGATCTCTATTTTGTGGGTTTTCTTCATCTTCTTGGTATTTTAATTTGCAAAGTAGTGTGATATTGGCTTGTCTAGTAGTTTCTTTCAAAAAAATTCTTTTAAATTATCATTAAATTGCCTCTTACTTTCCTTGCATATCAATTACTATAGATTATTAGATTAACGTTGTTTTCATTTAAAATTTGAAAAATCCCAAAAATAAAGTATTATTGTTGTTAACATTTATTTTGTAGCCCCTTTGAGATACAAACCAGCAAAGGCCTACTTGTGAATAGATTCACATTTATCTTTTGTTGAGATATCCAAGTGGTTGAGACCCAACCCAAAAGGAACCTTGAGACTGACAAATATCATTCTTCCAAGAGGGGAATTTTCTTACGTAAATTCTTAGCGGTTGTCTCATGTAAAAATGATGCTCAATAGTTATGTTGATATATTATCCTATTATCATTATAAAAATGACCTAAAATGATATCCACATGCTAGTAACAATTAGTCACCTTTACTTGATGCATAATTGAACACTTTATAGAAGATAACTCATATTTTAATCTATTGTGGAATAGAGTTATACACTAGGATGAACTATATATAAGATAAATCAAATTATGATCTTTTGGTGGGTTTCAAAAAGGCAATTTGTATCTTGCCTGCCAGTCACCTAAAAAAAACTACCTTTACCTATTTGTTTTGATGCTCTATTTAAACTATTATTTTCAAGAAAAAAATATAGTTTATATGAAACTCGTTGATTCTTTTCTTGGAATTATTTAAAACTATCTCCGTGTAAATGTATCTTCTTTCTGGCAGTCAAATGATTTGCTTGTTCATTGTATTTAGTTTTAGCATTTTGGAAATATAAGTTGAATTAGTTTTTTCTTGTTTGATTAACTTTGTCAGTTTCTCCTCATTGAGAAACAGTCTCCTATACTCAAAAATCAAAACATAATTACAACATATAAATATTACAAATTTAAAATTTTAATCACCATAACCCACGTGCCTTATCCCTTAACCCATGTGCCTTATCTCTGCTCTTCCTTGCACATGGCTCTTCCAATTCTGTTGGCGTCATTTTTTTTAACTATTATTTAATCAAACTTATTATTATTGTTTCTTCCTCTTTCCTTTTTCAGCCTTCCTTCATTTGTCAATCTGTCATTTTCTTTTATTATCTTTGTCTCTTAGAACAGTTTGCTTTGTCAGAATCCTTTGGACTTTTTTTATTCAATTTTTCTCCATGTTGTCTATTGACACTTGTGATCAGCACATTGGCTATTGTGTATGCACCCTTCTCCATGGTTTTTGTTATGAACCTAGACAATCGATGAGAAATGATTGCATCTTGATTGTGAAAACCCCTCTAATTATGTTGTAATGGTTTATCTTTGGCCGCTTGGTATGGACATGTGTGATATAGTAGTCTGTGACTATAATTCTACATCATATTATCTAGCTCAGATAAAGGTATCATTGTCTTTTGTTGTAGGAAATTCCTCTTCCATAATCTCTCTTTCTAGAAGTGTTCCAAGACTCTCCTCAATGGTAATACCCTATTCTATGCTACTTTGTGGAAACCCTTCATTAGATTTGATACTCAATCTATCCTGAATTGACCTATTCATGCGTTCTTATTCAATTATCCTCTTGTGTGTATCTACTTCCTTCCTAGCGAAAGTTCCTATTTCCTGCACACTCAGAGTCTGGCTAGGTGAGGATGACACATTTTCAGACCTCTACCTCTTCTATTTCAGTTCATCAATATGAAGGTCCAACTTCCTCTTTGCATGTATTTCCTAATTAATACCTTTATCCATTCTTTGTTCTACACTTCCTGATGGAATTTTTCCTTCTTCTATTGTTATTCCTTGTGGTTACCTTAGTCTTTCATCCCTTATTATGTGATGATGCATCAACTATTATGTCCATCTTTCCTTTGGTGCGGTCACTTGGTTCAATTACATCCCTATCCAATACCTAGTGAAATCCAAGACCAGTCTAGACAACGTGTTGAGGTCTAGAACTTCTTTCTTTGACCAATCATAGGCACCAATTTCTTTTTTCTCAAGGCAATATCCTTTCTGGATCAAATTTAACTCTCCCTCCATGTGATCAAGAATATGAAAGGTTTTTCATTCCATGATCAGGTTCAATGGCAATTTGGAATGCATTATTTTCTTCACTTTCTTCTCATTTGCAAAATTTTCCAAAAAATCTTCAAGGTATGCCATATGCTAATATCTAATCCCTACCACTGACCGTATTTTCTTGTAAGGGTCAAAGTCCAACCTCTCTATATAAAAAGGAAGAATGAAGAGAAATAATTCATCATGAGACCTCTTAGCTTCCTTTAGGCATGGGCATATTTCAGCTATGTCCTTGCGAATGAAAATCAAAAAATTAAGTCCCAATTTCTTCCCATTCTGAATCTTATCATAAATAGTTACCTCTCGAGTGATCTCTAGCAGGACCATCTTATGTGTTAGATATCTAGGAAGCTTGTATGGTTGTGATGAGACTGCTTGAAGTCTGATGTAGGAAAAAGTAGGAAATTGAATAAACTATGCCCCTTATTCTTCCACCAATTTAATGTCTTCTATTGACAGCTTCACATGTAGCTTCTTCTACAAAGTTCACACAATACACATTGCAAATGTGTCATTGATCTAGACATAATAATCAATTACGTGTAGATGTATTTGAGGATATAATTCATATAATTTTAACCACTGAGTTCCACTCTCAATTTCTCCCTTGCATCTGAAGCCCTCGTATCGTGTTTCTCATACCAACATATAGATGACATACGAACTCATGTAGAATTCCTTTCTCTGCTCCAAGTTCTCTAACTACTCACTCATGCTCTCACTGATCAATCCTTCGTAGTCTACATGATTATGTTCTTCCACTACCTGCTCAATAAAATACCACATCCACTATTCGAATAGATAGGACTGACTTAAGCCAAATATTTTGCTCAACGTCATTATCATATCACTATATTCTCAGTGAAAATATAGCCATATCAACTCCTTGGGTAGCTTAGAAAAATGAGAAATGTTCTTCCATAAGCACTTATTGTTTATAATCTCTTCACAATTACAAATTCCGCCAATGAAGACTCTTGCTTCTTGCTCCTTTTTTTTCATTACCAGTTCTCGAGAGGGAGGAATTTTGAAGGCCTCCAAAATAGCTAGTGAAGAAAGGTCTACAAGTAAGTTTCCCTTAGCATCTCTGATCATTATGTCTCTGTCATGGTAGGGCCTTGCACATTTCTGGATCAGCTCAGGATGATGGAAGGCATGAAGTATTATAGGTGTAGCCACCATATGACTATTTATGATCTAGTTGGCTAAGTGTGTCAGATGATGTTCCTTATATTTGAACATCCTCCTATGGAATTCATTCACATCTAGGAATCTGAGGTTGGTGTCACTGATTTCTGACGACTTTGACATGATCTTGGATTCCAGATAGAATCTATGCTTCTTATTCTTTATCTATTAGAGTTGATAAGTAAACAACCCATATCTCCCAAGAACATCTGCATGAAAACACCTATGATAGGAAGAGAGAGAATAAGAAAGAAGCTACAGAGGCCTGAACACATTGATCCATGAGAGAGGATAAATCATTCTTGATGTGCAAAAACAAAATTTGCAATTGAATAATGAATAATCTATTATGAAAACAAAGGAGATCAATCCTTATAAAAGGAGATAAAAAATCTAAAAGGATAAAATCTAGGTTGCACAATAATAATTAATAAAGCAATTAATTGTTATATGCCTAAAGTTTAGCTTAAGTAGAAAGATATAATAAGTGACTTAGAAATTAAATAAAACATGATTTAATTAATAAGGAAACACTTTATTACTCTAACACCCCCCCTTAAGATGAACTTTGGGAGAAGCTAAAAACTTAGAAAGAACTACTGAAAGAAAATGGGTCCTAGCAACAAAAGCCTGATCAGGTGCCCAAGTATAAAAGAGAGTCTCTGAAAAGTAGAGAAATAGAGAAAACCACATGGGAAAAACTCTACTCCAAAAAGAGATAAAGACTAGTTTGAAAGACTGAAGAAGCCTCCAAAACTAGGAATGTTCTAGAAAATAGTAACAAGGATGAACATGTACAACATCACTGAAGCAAGAAACTACAAACTATGTTAAGAAGTAACTGATGATCTAAATATCTTCTAGTGAAATATGGCCAAGTGGAGAAGACTCTAATCTGCATGAGTGCCCTCAAATGACACTACTCAAATTAGGAGGAAAACAAAGGCAAACAACTGAAGTCAAAGATACAAAATACTATAATCTGCACGAGTGCCCTCAAATGACACTACTCGAATTAGGAGGAAAACAAAGGAAAACACCTAAACTCAAAAATACAAATGGCATAAAAAAACCAAATTCTAAAGAGCTCATCAATCAAATATGGAAGAGTGCATCCAAAATAGGAAAGAAAGAGTGTCCATATGGTAAATGGTCCATCTCATCAAAATGCATACGTATCTAGTCACTGCATCTACCTAGTATATAGAATCAAATACTGAATACATAGCTCTCACTATCAAACCAAAGCAGTAGTAGAACCAGTAGTAGAAACCCCCTCATAATGTTGACAAGGGAATATGATAGGTACACTAAAAATATTTTCCAATATGAACTGCATGATACCAGAAACATCGAAGGTGCAGAGAGAGTACAAACACAAATAAAGATACCTGAGGCTAATGTCATTGGAGGAATGCTGACATGACAAAAGTAGATGGAAAACAAGGGAAAACATCAAACCCCCCTAGCACTTTATAATGGAGTACAAGTACATAGAGCACAAACATGTGAAAAATCTCATACATGAAGGGTAAAAGTACAAACCTATGTCACACTTTTACAAAAGAATAGGTCAACAACACTCAAAATTTTCAACTTTAATGACATAATAGTAGCATTTATGTTTATAATTTGAAGATGGTGTAAAATGAAAAAATGTGTAAAAGTGGATGATGTTTATGCCTATAAATTTTTAAATTTTTTTTGAAAAATAATAGACATAGTTTTTTAATTTTTGAAGTCCATTTTTTAATTGCTAAAAAAATGCTGAAAAACTAGGGTCTTGTTCCCACCAAAAAAGTATATACAAATAATGTTTTTTTCCTTTGATTTCAAAATATGTTATAGATGACTCATATAGCTAGTGCAAAAAAGAAAAAAAATTGGTTTCTAATGTATATTTTCTCTTTTATAACTACTCAAAGTCGAACTTATCCAAAATTGATAGTTTTCATCTCCCACCAAATTTCTCCTATCAAATCTACAATAGTCAGAAAAAAAAATTACACATTCTTGAAGAGGACTCTCTCCTCTAGTCTAAAATATAAAATTTAAACTTTTCTGATATTATTTACTATTTTTGAAGAAGCTTGTTCTTGAATGTTAAAATACATACTTGGAGTATTTTTAAATTATAATATATTAGATCTAATAAAAATACATTAAAACTTATATGATGATAATCTTGACTCTAAAATCTAAAAAAGGGTATTTTTATATATTTTTTAAATATCATTAAAAAGAGTAGGAGTTATTGAAACATCAATTTTCTAAAATAATTTTATTTCTTTGGTAATTGGTATAAAACATACATTTAATAGATATTTCCAATTGGAAAATTTCAAACACTTATCTAACTTATCTAGAATGAATCTAGATAGACCATATATTTGGAAGAAATTAGTTTTTAGTTAGAAATACTCAAATTTAGCTGGGCTGATAAGTTAGCCTAAAACGTGACACAACTTTGTACTTTTACCCTACAATAGAATGACACTTTATCTCATTGCGTGTGCATAAAAGAATGTTACAAAAGTGAAGTATACACTGTTCGAAGAAGAGCAAAGGCTACTGGAGAAAAATCTAGAAAAAAGACTCACAACACTGGAAAGCTCTCGGAACAAGCTTTCCAATGATATATCATTTTCCCAAAATTGAGTCTGGATGTGCAGGATAGAGATCCCGAAGTGAAAAAATGAACATCTGGCTTTGACAATCAAAAACACTATCAAAAAATCAAAATCATAAATTAAAAACTTCAGATATGGATAGAGTTCATAACCAACCTTCTGATGATATCTTGTTTGCCTGATTTTGACACCGTGTGCTCAAGTTATGAGCAAAAAACCATAGGTATGTTGATGGGCCCAAAAAATGGTGTAAAAGAGTGCTAATGCATGCTAATGTCAGCAAGTGAGGGGCTTAAAATTGATGGCTATATGGTTGTCATGGCAAAAAGGCCCCCGGGGCTAAAAAAACTGGGCCCCTGGTCGCGATATGTCCAAGGACTAAGGCTGCATCTGATTTATGGGCTTAAATTTGACAGCCAAATGGTCGTCACCGCCCAAAAAAATAATAATTTTTAAAAAACAAACACATGCGCACCTCGGATCCATGCTAGGTCATACGACTTTTTGCCTCAATTTGCATGCCATTTTTTTTGTCTCAATTTGTATGACATGTAGTAAATTTTTTGTCTCATTTTGCATGACAGGTCAGTACAATTTTTCCTTGATTTGCGAGCCAGGGTCATACGGCTTCTACCTCAAATTATGTGCTAGGGTCGTATGCTTGTGATTCAAAATCATTTTGACTCAAAAAGCAATGACATTCAAATTGGATGTGCCTTATATGGATCTAGAGATTTTTGAGAATTGCGAGCTTAATGGTGAGGTCCATTTGGGCCCAAAGTGCCTCGGGACTCATGCTAACGCTAGTTGCAAAAAACATTTTACCATAGATTCCAACTTTGTCCAAATTGAACAAATTTTATATGGATCTGGGAGCTCTTGGATGTTGTGAACATAACCATGAGGTCCGTTTGAAGCCATGATGACTAGAAAAAGAGGTCCCCCCAGATCTGACAAAAAATTCTCTAAAAATGCAGATTTGATGAACATGATTGAATCTCTCAAGAAGAGGACATGGGCAAGAAGATCTGAAGCTCTGATACCATATTGGAGTTGATGAGTAAACAACCCATAGTTCCCAAGAACACTTGGATGAAAACACCTATTATAGAAAGATAGAGAAGAAGCAAGAAGCTATGGAAGCCTAAACGCATTGATCCACAAGAGAGGAGAAATCATTCTTGATGTGCAAAAAAAAAAGTTGCAATTCAATAATGAATAATCTATTACACAATATGTTATAAAAACAAACAAGATCAATCCTTATAAAAGGAGATCGAAACCCTAAAAGGGTAAAATCTAGGTTGCACAATAATAATTAATAAATCAATTAATTATTATATGCCTAAAGTTTAGCTTAAGCAGAAAGAGATAATAAGTGACTTAGTAATTAAATCAAACATGATTTAATTAATAAGAAAACACTTTATTACTCTAACATTATCAACTTCCTTTTGGTCTTGTTTGTTCCTCTAGGTTTTGCCATCTCATTCTCTTGCAAAATAGAAAATAAAAATAGATAAGAGCATGCAGGAAAATAAAAGCTAGAAGAATTTCTCCAAAAGAAGATTTTGGAATTTCAAAATTTCTACATTTTCCTCTAGAATAGGGATTTCTCTCTTACAAGAAGTTGTGACTTTTCAAAAAATTTCCCACTTACTAAACAAAATTCCCCTTTTTCTTGGAATGCTATAATTCCTCCAGAAAATAATTTTCATGCTTCCCAAAAAAATCCACACTTTTCTCTCTCTCCAAGAAAATTGACTCAACTTTTCCAAGATTTTCTATTCAAAAAGAAATTCTCACTATCTCTTTCTTAATCCTTCTTCTTAGCTTGCTCTCGAAATTCATATGTGAAAAATGAATTAATATAGACTCTCTTTTATAGACTTGAGAACCTTGCAAAGCTTCTATAAAATCAAAGCACCAAATTTAGAAGATTTCAGTTTTAAAGACATTTATGCCATTTGTCACTATTTTTCTTCTAGTCTTTTGCGCAATTTCTAATTTGAGTGTCTAAATTCGTGGAGAAGTTTTATCTAATCAATCTTCTTTCCAATTTTTTGATTCCTTTAAAAACATAATAATTAATTAAATATTAATGCAAACAATAGTTAATTAATTTGAGATTTTTTGAATTGAGAACAAATTTTTGACATTGATTTTTTCTCTTTTTTTCTTTTTGCTTTTAAGATAATCACTAATTAAATATTGCTATTTAATAAATTTGGTTGTAACCCCAAAAAAGAAATCATTTGACTTTGAGAATTAATCAATTAAATACAAAAAATCAATGATTAACTATTTTTTAGCACTTTTTTCAATTTTCAAAATTTTCCAAAATTTCCCAAGATTTTCAGTTTTCAAAATCTCCAAGTTTCAAAATTTTTTGTTTTTTCTCAAGTTCTAGAATTTTAAAAATTTCTGAATATTGATTTTTGTTAGAATTTATAATCTTTCCTTGGTTGTATTATTTAAATAAGGATAAACCAAGGTATCCTACATGTATTTTGTCCTTCAGTCCAAGTGGGAGGACAACTCATATTTTGTAATTCCTTTAATAAGTAGATTAGTTTATTCCTCCTTAAGAAGATTTTGAAACTTGTCACACACACTTATGAATGGTGGCATTCATAGACTTGTGATTTACATTCTAACTTCTCTTTCTCATCTCTATTTAAGAGATGTTCCTCTCTCTCATTTCTTATGATGAAGTTATTGTATTCAACATATTACTCTCTTTCTCTCTTCTCTCTCTCATTTTAGGCTATGGCCTCATTCATAATGTCACAAGGGGTTTTCTTTGATTTTCTCTTTCAAAATATTTGTCTCATTGTTTGGATCCTTGGAGCATTCTCATGGTTATGGTGATTAATCTTAAAGCTATGTCTCACTTTCGATGGTTATGATAAAATACCTTCTTGCATTACACTTTCTTGGGTTCTTTTCTTAACTTCTTTTCATTTTTTCATACTTCTAATATGGTATCAGAGAAGGCTAATCCTTGTTTTGAGTGTTTGTAGGAAGGTACCATTCGAAGGATATCTCATTGGAGAGATGCAAGTTTTTTTGTTATTTATCTAACATTTTTGTCAAGTAGGTTTTTCATTTTTTTTTGTGAATCTAACTCTTGTTGCAGCTTTTTCTTTTCTCCTTTGTTATTTTAGATTTGGTTTTTGTTTCAAGGTTTTGAAATCTTTTTTGGGGTTTGGACGATTCAAACCCAAACCTAGTTTATAGTTCTTAATAACTAGTTCTAGATGGCTTGGCACCAGATCTAAGGTTAATAATCTTCATTTCAAGTTATTTTTCTAGATCTGACAACACCCTCCATTGAGAGACTGCAAGGGTTTGCATTTAGTTTATTTTTTCTTTTCTAACTCTCTACAGGTTATTCTCATTTATCTCTGTAGGTTTTCATTTGCATTTTTACTTGCATGTTATGTATTTTATCATAAAAATGATATTAAAATATATATCTATGTTGTTTAAATCTATATGTCAGTTGTTTATATTTTTTTATTATTCATTTCATTCGGTTTAACAACTTTTTTTACTATATATTAATTCTAATGTTTAGTGTTTCATATATATATTGTTGTTCATCTTGTTTATATTGATCCTGTTATCTCTATTGAGTGTTAATGATTGTCATTAGTATCAAAGGAAGTCAAAGACATTGGTTGGTTACTTATATGAACCTAGTCGGTAACTATAAGCAATACAAGCCACTTGGTTAAGTCTTTATACCGAGCACTAGACAGTTTTACCAAGCATCTAACACTGATACCGAGCAGTAATAAAAACTGAGCATCAGTGTAATTACCAAGCAGTATTTACAGTGTTTACTAAGGATCATAGGAAACAACATAGGAATTAGAAATGGCACATCTATCTATGCAAACGGTTACAATAGAATTAGAAAATGTTTTACCAAGATTAAGGATAATTTATTGTTGAGATATTCATTAAATGCAATGAAGATCTTATGTAATTATTTGGTCTAGGTTATTTTTTGTACACTGTAGATCTTAGGGTTTTCTCTAAGTTGTTGAAACCTAATTTTGTATAAGCGGCATAAAGCAGTATGCTATATATTTGTATTTTACATCATTTTTTATGTGAACTGATGTATGAGCGAAGAAGCACTTGAAGCATTATCCAACCTTCAAGATTATCAATTGTTAGACAAAGTAGAACAATATTAAGAGGAAATCAGATTGAGCAAAATCAGAGCAGGCTAATGGAGCAGTTCAGAGTAGAGATTTTCACAGTATAAGGTGATATATATTCAGTACTTTATTGATCTGTATCAGACAAGTTGAGTTGTCATTAGGAGATAATTACCTATTGCTTTCTAATCATTGTAATAGAGTTTTTGGTAAAATCTCCTAACAGAGTAGACTTGAGAGTCTTTTTGTAAATCTCTTAACTGAGTGCACACTCAAGTAGTGTTGCTAAAATGCTATCACTAGGTAGATCTAGCTAATCTAATATGTTACTCCTAACAGGGTAAGATCACCATAAGTGATCAAAACTTATAGCCCTAATAGGAAAACCTTTTCTATCTGCAGTAGTGAAGAATTTGTGGGTGTCATCCCCACCGTAGTTTTTACCTTCTAACAAGGGTTTCTACGTTACCAAAATACTTGTGTTATGGAACTTTTATATTGTTGATTTCATGTTATTTAATTTTACAAGTTGATTAGATGAATGATACATGCATTTGATACAAGTTATTATGCAATATTACTACTGTTTACAGTTTTAGATTTGAAAGGTTTATCAACTAAAGTTTTTGTGGGCATTGATTCACCTCTCCCCTCTTAGTACCCTATCTCTTGAATCCAACAATTGGTATTAGAGCTTAGTTCTTGTATTGGACAGTTTAACCATTGAAGGGTAAAGATCTAGTCATGGAGAGGTATAAGTTAGATAAAACTATAGAGAATCAAAAGATTCAAATGCATATGTTTATTGAGCAGTATAACCAAGCTAAAGATGGGCTGAAGAAATTACTAGTTGAAAGAAAGAACCTAGCTATTTTGTAAAATGAGATAGGTTACCATGAAGAAGTGATTGATGATCTATTTGATCATATCAGATCTAGTTTAGGAATTATTTCTAATGGATTTGAAAGTATAGTCTCTGACTTGTCTAAAAAGAATCTTCACTTAACTAAACAAGTGAAAGCACTGCAAATCGGTCAGGAATCTCAAATGGTAAGAATGGTAGAAGTAATGAACAATGCTAGATAGGCTGAGTAGGAAAGGAATCTATCTATTTAAGACTAAAGATTGATAACTGAACAACTTCAAGCAAAAGAAAGTGAGACTCACAGACTCACTGACCACTATTTCAAAATATCAAATCAGATGGTGATAGTGAATTAGGAGGTCAACCAAGTTAATGGTGAACTGTCAATAAAACTTGAAGATATAGGAATACTCAGAGAAGAAAATGAAAAGATGAGAAACGAAGTTAAAACCCAACAACAACATCATGAAATGAAGAAATTGGCTAAGGATAGTTCTAAAAGGATAGATGATGGTTTTCTAATTAATCAAAGAAGATTTGGAAGCAAAACTAGATTAGGCTATACTGGTGAAGGAGAATCATCACAACAAGCATAACAAGCCAACAACAATCAGAGTCAAAGGCCAAAGACATTATCATGTTATAATTGTGGCAAACTTGGACATACTTCTAATGTGTGTAGAAGCAAAGCACAAGGTAAACCTCCAGTCACTCCTAAGTTTAATGGTTATTGCTATTATTGTGGAAAATTTGGACACCAAGCTTATGAGTGTAGAGCTAAACTGAAGAAGAATGCTAACAATCCTACTATGGAGAAATTATGTTACACTTACAATGAACATGGACACACTACGTGAGAATGTAAGGAAAAAATGAAGCAACTATGGACACCAAAGGAGAAGACACAACACAAGCCTTATCAACTGAAGAGACAAGGTAATTCTTATGTTTGGGATTACAAAACTTGGACTAACTATATTGCATGTGGTAGATATGGGCACATTGCAAAAAATTGTAATAGGAAAAGATGGGCTGGACAATCAAGAAGTTGGACAAGCACTGGAATGGCATGTTTGCATTGTCATAAGGTCGGTCATCTAAGCAAGGACTGTAGAGACTGAGCACTAGAAGAAAATCATGTATTTGAGAGTGGAAACACTATTGCAAATATCATGAGAATAAGGAACAACATGTGGAAGAAAGCATCAAATGAGAATGCTAAGTGAAGTAATGTAGTCGGTGAAACCTCGTCCACTGGATTGGGTGATATAGGTATGTATGGGACTGACATTTCAAAATGATCATATTTGACATATAGTTCCTTATATATGATGAGAAAATACCAAATCTGCATGAATAAAGATGCATTGTGGTTTATATGTTTTGAGCTAACAAAGTTACACAGTCAGGTATGTGCAAGATCATGAGGGGCCAAACTATGCCCTTAAGTGGCAATGAAAAATCAGCAAATTAGGGTTAGTCAACTTGACGTGAAAATTTGAAATAGCTATCAACCTAATACCAAAAAGTTGTAACAATAGAATCTGTAGGAAATTGAATCTAGTTTCTAAACTACTAGGCCTTTTCTATAAAAAAAATTAATATAATTGGTGAAAAGTATAGATTTCAATACACTAGTACAAAAATTTTAGGAAAAAAAAAGAAGTAGGTGTATGTCTGACCACCTTAATCATGATCAAATGATAATATTTTTTAATAAGATTTTATATATAAGTAGTAGAGTCATGCCTGAATGTGACGCATATTTTTTTGTAATTTTATTCCAAAAAAAAATTAATTATGAATTTTATGCTATAACATTTTCAGAATAAAAAAACTCCTGTGTCTCACCACCTTAACTCATTCAAAACTTTACAAAATTCAAAAAAAAAAAATTTCCTTATTGTAGGCGAAGCATAGAATGTGATGCATTTTTTGGATTTCAAAAATGTTATACTGTCTAAAAGTTATAGTCATTTTTCAATCAGTATATAAATCATCACTTTATAGGTAACTCTATTAGAAAATAACTAATAATTACTTACTGAATTCAAAATTTGACAGCAATTATATTGATAGAAAGCTGATAATCTCCTTAAAATACCCTTTTCATTTCATCAAATTTGGGTGAAAAAAAAATTGTCAGCTACATGGTCGAAGTCTAGAACTCAAAGAAACAAGGGAAAAACACATTTTTGTGACATTTGAAGAGTTGACCAGGTAGGTTTGGTGCACAAAGCAATACCGAGCAAATTCACAAGATTCATGAAGACCAGTGATTCGGGAAGACCAGTGATTCGTGTGAAGCAGTTGACCTAGCCTATAAAATTGTGAAGAACAATCTGTCATTTGACCTAGCAGATCTTTTGTTGAAACAGTTCAACAAGAATATGGAGAGCATCCAAACCTCAAAGAACAATCCATGTAAGTTTGGCTCACTATTGGTTTGTTTATTTTTCTATGCTCAAAAGTTTTTCCCATCAAAAGGCACGATAAAATGGAGAAAAGATGTGCCTATTATTTATCAGATAAATGAGTATATTGCAGAAATGGGTGAGAATTTTACAAGCATAATGGATAGCTATTTTGAATCTTTTAAGGAGAAGATGAATAACAGATTCTGGATTCCACTAAAGTTGGTGGAAGATTATAAAGATGATGTTTGTTTCATGGTTGATTGTGATAGAGTATACATTTAGGTAGTAAGGCCCAAGATTGTATGGGTGAAACGTCTTCCTTATGAGGTAAACATTGATGAAACAAAGGATGTAATTGAAGCCCTATTAAATCAACCTATTGATCCAAAGGCTCCATACTTTGGAACATATGATGAAGCTAAGATAAGAATTGAGCTAAGCATAAAACTTCCACAGGCGGTTAACAAAGGCAGAAAGAGGATGGCCAAGATGCAATCTAGCACACCTCTAATGTTAACCGAGGGCATAGGAGAAGATATTGTAGAAGAAGAAGAAAAGGATAACAGTAAAGAAGAAAAGGATGAAAATAAAGAAGAACAAGTGCCTGTAAAGAAGAAAGGAAAGGTAACTATCACCGAGGAACCCGAGCAATCCATTGCAATATTCACAAGGAAAAGATCAAGGGGAAAGGCAGGTAAAATCAATGATGATATAGTACTCAAAAGGCCTCCTCCCTCATTTGAACAAAAGATTAAGGATTTGAGAGAAGGATCTAGAATTTCAAATTTCAAATCTCTCAAATATGAAATTAAATCAAAGGCAGAGCAGCAGGAAATAGAAGATGCTGTTATTGAGAAAATGGGAAAATGGAAGTACTCACCTGATGATATGGCTTCTCAAATTCCAAGTGTTCTATTGGATAAAGTCAAGTTGAGATGGTCCAATGCAAAACAAATTGTCAAGGACATATATGCTCAAACCTTAAGACAGTTGATGCCAAGTTTGAAAGATGATGAAATAAATAAGGCATTGATAGAAAATGAGCGCAAGATGACACTAAAATTCAATAGTTGTTTGATTTTGATCAAAGATATAGAGTCAGTTGTGAAGAGTGAAAATTCTACTTGGAAAAACATCTATCATCTTCACAAACCGAGTACTGAAACTATGATAATTAAAGATATTGAAGATGATAGTGATGAAGAAGAAGAAGAAATAGTTCAGATTGATAATGTTGTGACAGAGGAAGCAGACAAAGAAGCTACCGAGGAAGCTGAGAAGAATGTTGAGGAAGATGATCCAGTTCGGATAGCTGCAGAGGTAATTGCCTCACTAGCATAGCTCAATGTATCAATGACAGAAGTGGCTACCACTTCATCTACCGAGCTTCAGCCTCCTTCTTCCACCGAGTTGCAGCCTTCTGTTACTTCTTCAAATTTGAGTTTTTCAGCAGTAAGTACTTCAGATTCTACAGTTGTAAATACTTCAGTTTTTTATTTATTAAGTATTCCAGTTAGCATCCCATCAGTCGGAAGTTTATCAGTTTTCACTACAAGTCCTACTGTGTCTACAATAATTTCTACTACAAAGGCAATAAGTATAAAGACTCAACTGAGTACAAAATTTCTGAGTAAGAGTGTAGTAGAAGGTATAGATCTAGATGAGGAGATACAAATTCCCCAGCTAGATTTTGCAAACCTCACTGCAGATCAAATGCAAACAGTTGGTGAACTCCTCCAGAAGAAAGCAAAGCATAAGAAACTAAAAGAAGAAAGAGATAAGGAATATAAGACAATTGAGGATGCCAAGAACATTTTGATAGAAGCTATAGGTGTTGAAGTTGATTCCTCTCAACACATTTTGTTGTAGTTGGCAGAAGCAATTAACAAGTTTAATGATGATTCCTTTGGAATAGACAAGTTGCTTGAAAAGGCTGAGAAGAAGTTTGAAAATGAAGTGCTTGAGCACATTGCTCAGCAAATAGCTATCAATCAGGAAAGGTTATCTTCAGTTTTGACTAGCATTGAGTCCTCCTATTCCAATGTAACATCTCTTTTTGTCAAAATCTGTAATGTTGCCGAGTAACGCAGTGGATGCCGAGTATCAGAAAGTCACTGAGTTATTTTGTAGTAACCGAGTCACTATATTTGGGCCGACTCAGTAATATTTGTGTTAGCTTGTTTAAGAGTCGACTTTGTAATTATTTTGTAATTGTTTTGGATTGATATATAAACAATGTTTTATATCATATCCAAGGTGCGAAATAGAAAAGTATAAAGAGGAGAGAAAGGCAGAGATAAGAAAATTAAAAAGGGCTACAACAATATAAGAAGTAACAAAGATCTATCCATCATAGAAGGTGATCAGTACATCAGAGAATCTCAATCAGCAAGTACAGTTGCAAGTAAGAGATCTACTGTTTCATCCTAACAGGTGAATCAGCTTAAAATCCTTTAACCGGGTAGACTTAACAGTCTTTGTAAAATCTCTTAACCGAGTGCATACTTTATTGTATGTGTTTAAATCCTCTAACAAGGTGGACCTAGTAGTCCTTATTGCTCCTAACAGGGCAGATCATCAGAAGTGATCATTGTAAGCCTTAACCGGCAAACTTTATACTGCAATATTGAAGTTTTGTGGGTATCATCCCCACCCCAGTTTTACTTTCTACTTGGAAGGTTTCTGTGTCACCAAATCTCTATGTTCAAAGTGTTATGAATGTTTTATTCTTTCTGTTACTCATGCATGCAGTCAAATTATCAATCTAATGTTATTAAGATCTGAATTTGTTAAAAATTTTGAAGTTACTGATTCACCCTTCCCCTCTCATTAACCTGGATAGTCTTGAATATTTCCAACAATATACATATCATATATATATGATATGTATTATATATTATTTATAAAATATTGTTGTATATATAATAAAATCAAGTATAGTATATATATAATATATATATATATATATATAGGACATATTAATACATAGGTTAATTACACCAATATAAGGCATCCAAAAGGTTTCCAAATGGGTCATAGAGGGTTCCTAAGGGTCCTAAAGCTTGAGAAAGTGTACTAGGACCCCTTAGGTCCTGGTGTAACCCCCGACAACACATTAGAGAACTCAATTGTGTCCCAAGGGGTCGTACGACCCCTTGGAATACACTTTAGTGTTGAAATGTGTCAAAAGGGGTCATGGGGACTTCGTAGGGGTCCTAGTATGCCTTATCACACATTAGGACCCCTAGGAAGTCCCCATGACCCCTTTTGACACATTTCAACACTTAAGTTTGTCCCAAGGGGCCGTATGACCCCTTAGGTAACACTTGAGTGTTCTCACATGTCGAAAGGGGTCAGCGGGAATTCCTACGGGTCCTAGTATGCCATATCATGCATTACGACCCCAAGGAAATCCTGATGACTCCTTTTGACACATTTCAACACTCAAGTGTGTCCCAAGGGGTCGTATGACCCCTTATGACACACTTGAGAGTTCTAATATGTCAAAAGGGGTCATGGGGACTTCCTAGGGGTCCTAACACATGATAAGGCAGACTAGGACCCCTAGGAAGTCCCCATGACCCCTTTTGACACATTGGAATGCTAGAGTGTGTCTTAAGGGGTCCTACGGCCCCTTCAAACACACTTGAGAATGAAAATGTGTCAAAAGGGGTCATGGGGACTTCCTATGGGTCCTAGTAGGCCTTATCGCAAGTTAGGACCCCTAGGAAGTCCTTGTGACCCCTGTGGACACATTGGAACACTCAAGTGTGTCCTAAGCGATGTTATGGCCCCTTCAGACACACTTGAGCATTCAAATGTGTCAAAAGAGGTCATGGGGACTTCCTAGGGGTCCTAATAGGCTTTATCACACGTTAGGACCCCTAGGAAGTCCTTGTGACCCCTATGTACACATTGGAATGCTCAAGCATGTCCTAATAGGTCCTATGGCACCTTCGAACACACTTGAGCATTCAAATGTGTCAAAAGGGGTCATGGGGATTTCGTAGTGGTCCTAATAGGCCTTATCATGCATTAGGACTCCTAGGAAGTCCCCATGACCCCTTTTGACACATTGAAATGCTCAAGTGTGTCATAAGATGTCCTACATCCCCTTCAGACACACTTGATCATTCAAGTGTGTCAAAATGGGTCATGGGGACTTCCTACGGGTCCTAATAGGCCTTATCATTCATTAGAACCCCTACAAAGTCCCCCTAACTACTTTTGACATATTAGAATGCTCAAGTGTGTCATAAGGGGTCCTACGGACCCTTCAGACACACTTGACCATTCAAATGTGTGAAAAGGGGTCATGGGGACTTCCTAGGGGTCCTTGTAGGGTTTATCGGAAGTTTGGACCCCTAGGAAGTCCCTGTGACCCCTGTGGACACATTGGAATGGTCAAGTGTGTCCTAAGGGTTCCTACGACCCCTTCTAACACACTTGAGCATTCAAATGTGTCAAAAGGGGTCACGAGGACTTCCTAGGGTTCCTAGTAGGCCTTATCAAGAGTTAGGACCCCTAGGAAGTCCCTATCACCCCTGTGGACACATTGGAATGCTCTAGTGTGTCCTAAGGGGTCCTATGGCCCATTTGAACACACTTGAGCATTTAAATGTGTCAAAAGGGGTCATGGGGACTTCCTAGGGGTCCTAATAGGCCTTATCACACGTTAGGACCCCTAGGAAGTCCCCGTGACCCCTATGAACACATTGGAATGCTCAAGTGTGTCCTAATAGGTCCTACGGCCACTTTGGACACACTTGAGCATTCAAATATGTCAAAAGGGGTCATGGGGACTTCTTAAGGGTCCTAATAGGCCTTATCATGCATTAGGACCCCTAGGAAGTACTTCTGACCCCTTTTGACACATTGGAATGCTGAAGTGTGTCATAAGGGGTCCTATAGCCCCTTCGAACACACTTGAGCATTCAAATGTGTCAAAATGGGTCATGGGGACTTCTTAGGGGTCCTAATAAGCCTTGACACACATTAGGACCCCTAGGAAGTCCCCTTGACCCATGTGGACACATTGGAACACTCAAGTGTGTCCTAAGGGGTCCTATGATGCCTTTGGACACACTTGAGCATTCCAATGTGTCAAAAAGGGTCACGGGGACTTCCTAGGGGTCCTAATAGGTATTATCACATGTTAGGACCCCTAGGAAGTCCCCATGACCCCTTTTGACACATTATAACTCTCAACTATGTCCTAAGGGGACCTACAATGCCTCAAGACACACTTGAGCATTCCAATGTGTCAAAAGGGGTCATGGGGATTTCCTAGGTGTCCTAATAAGCCTTATCACATGGTAGGACCCCTAGGAAGTCCCCATGACCCCTATGGACACATTGGAATTCCCAAGTGTCTCCTAACAGGTCCTATGGCCCCTTCAGACACACTTGAGCATTCAAATGTGTGAAAAGGGTCATGGGGACTTCCTAGGGGTCGTAATAGGCCTTATCCCGCATTACGACCCCTAGGAAGTCCCCGTGACCCCTTTTGACATATTGGAATGGTTAAGTGTGTCATAAGGGGTCCTATGGCCCTTTCAGACACACTTGACCATTCAAATGTGTCAAAAGGGGTCATGGGGACTTCCTAGGTGTACTAATAGGCCTTATCACCCGTTACGACCCTTAGGAAGTCCCCGTGAACACTTTTGACACATTACAATGCTCAAGTGTGTTGTAAGGGGTCCTACGGACCATTCAGACACACTTGAGCATTCAAATGTGTCAAAAAGGGTCATGGGGACTTCCTAGGGGTCCTAATAGGCCTTATCATGCATTAGGACCCCTAGGAAGTCCCCGTGACCCCTTTTGACACATTGGAATGCTCAAGTGTTTCCTAAGGGGGTCTTACGATGCCTTTGGACACACTTGAGCATTCCAATGTGTCAAAAGGGGATATGGGGACTTCCTAGGGGTCCTAGTAGGCCTTATCGCAAGCTACAATGCCTAGGAAGTCTCTGTGACCCCTTTTGACACATTTGAACACTCAACTATGTCTTGAGGGTTCTTACAATGCATTTAGACACACTTGAGCATTCAAATGTGTCAAAAGGGGTCATGGGGACTTCCTAGGGGTCCTAATAGGCCTTATCATGTGTTAGGAACCCTAGGAAGTCCCCGTGACCCCTTTTGACACATTAGAATGCTCAAGTCTATCCCAAAGGGTCCTACGATGCCTTCAGACAATTGAGCATTTAAATATGTCAAAAGGGGTCATGGGGACTTCCTAATAGTCCTAATAAGCCTTATCATGAGTTAGGACCCCTAGGAAGTCCCCGTGACCTCTTTTGACACATTAGAATGCTCAAGTGTGTCCTAAGGGGTCCTACGACACCTTTGGACACACTTGAGCATTCCAATGTGTCAAAGGGGGTCATGGTGACTTCCTAGGGTTCCTAGTAGGCCTTATCATGTGTTAGGACCCCTAGGAAGTCCCTGTGACCCCTGTAGACACATTGGAACCCTCAAGTGTGTCATAAGGGGTCCTACAACCCCTTAAGACACACTTGATCATTCAAATGTCTCAAAAGGGATCATGGGGACTTCCTAGGGGTCCTAATAGGCCTTATCATTCGTGAGGACCCCTAGGAAGTCCTTGTGACCCCCTTTTGACATATTGAAACACTTAAGTGTGTCCTAAGGGGTCCTACGACACATTCTGACACACTTGAAGATTCCAATTTGTCAAAAAGGGTCATTGGGACTTCCTACGGGTGCTAATAGGCCTTAACATGAGATAGGACCCCTAAGAAGTCCCCGTGACCCCTTTTGACACATTAGAATACTCAAGTGTGTCCTAAGGGGTCCTACAACACCTTCAAACACACTTGAGCATTCAAATCTATCAAAAGGGGTCATGGGAACTTCCTAGGGGTGCTGGTAGGCCTTATCATGAGTTAGGACCCCTAGGAAGTCCCCGTCACCCCTTTTGACACATTGGAACACTCAAATGTGTCCTAAGGGGTCCTAGAATGCCTTCGGATACACTTGAGCATTCTAATGTGTCAAAATGGGTCATGGGGACTTCCTAGGGGTCCTAATAGGCCTTATCCTGTATTAGGACCACTAGGAAGTCCCCGTGACTCCTTTTGACACATTGGAATGCTCAAGTGTGTCCTAAGGGGTCCTACAATGCATTCAGACACACTTGAGGATTCCAATGTATAAAAAGGGGTCATGGGGACTTCCTATGGGTCCTAATAGGCCTTATCACGAGTTGGAACCCCTAGGAAGTCCCTATGACCCCTTTTGACACATTTGAATGCTCAAGTGTGTCCTAAGTGGTCCTACGACACCTTTGGACACACTTGTGCATTCAAATGTATCAAAAGGGGTCATGGGGACTTCCTAGGGGTCCTAGCAGGCCTTATCATGAGTTGGGACCCCTAGCAAGTCCCCGTGACCCTTGTGGACACATTAGAATTCTCAAGTGTGTCCTAAGGGGTCCTACAGCCCCTTCAGACACACTTAAGCATTCAAATGTGTCAAAAGGGGTCATGGGGACTTCCTAGGGGTCCTAATAGGCCTTATCACATGTTAGGAAACCTAGGAAGTCCCCCTGACCCCGATGGACACATTGGAATGTTCAAGTGTGTCCTAATGGGTCCTACGACCCCTTTGGAGACACTTGAGAATTCAAATGTGTCAAAAGGGGTCATGGGGACTTCCTAGGGGTCCTAATAGGCCTTATCACCTATTAGGACCCCTAGGAAGTCCCTGTGACCCCTTTTGACATATTGGAATGCTCAAGTGTGTCACAAGGGGTCCTACGGCCCCTCCGGACACACTTGAGCATTCCAATGTGTCAAAATGGGTCATGGGGATTTCATAGGGGTCCTAATAGGCCTTATCATGCGTTAGGACCCATAGGATGTCCCCATGACCCCTTTTGATACATTGCAATGCTTAAGTGTGTCATAAAGGGTCCTATGGATGCTTCGGACACACTTGAGCATTCAAATGTGGCAAAAGGGGTCATGGGGACTTCCTAGGGGTCCTAATAGGCCGTATCATGCATTAGGACCCCTAGGAAGTCCCTGTGACCCATGTGGACACATTGGAACACTCAAGTGCATCCTAAGGGGTATTATGATGCTTTCAGACACACTTGAGCATTCAAATGTGTCAAAATGGGTCATGGGGACTTCCTAGGGTTCCTAGTAGGCTTTATCATGAGTTAGGAACCCTAAGAAGTCCCTGTGACCCCAATGGACACATTGGAACACTCAAGTGTGTCCTAAGGGGTCATAAGGCCCCTTCAGACACACTTGAGCATTCAAATGTGTCAAAAGGGGTCATGGGGACTTCCTAACGGTCCTAATAGGCCTTATCATGCGTTAGGACCCCTAGGAAGGCCCCGTGACACATTTTGACACATTGGAATGCTCAACTGTGTCCTAAGGGGTCCTACGACACATTCCAACACACTTGAGGATTCCAATTTGTCAAAAAGGGTCATTGGGACTTCCTATGGGTCCTAATAGGCCTTATCATGAGTTAGGACCCCGAGGAAGTCCCCGTGAACCCTTTTGAGACATTAGAATGCTCAAGTGTGTCCTAAGGGGTCCTACAACACCTTCAAACACACTTGAGCATTCAAATGTGTCAAAAGGGGTCATGGGGACTTCCTATGGGTCTTAGTAGGCCTTATCACATGTTAGGACCCCTAGGAAGTCCCTATGACCCCTGTGGACACATTGGAATGCTCAAGTGTGTCCTAAGGCATCCTACAGCCCCTTCAGAAACACTTGAGCATTCAAATATGTCAAAAGGGGTCATGGGGACTTCCTAGGGGTCCTAATAGGCCTTATCATGTGTTAGGACCCCTAGGAAGTTCCCTTGATGCCTTTTGACACATTAGAATGCTCAAGTGTGTCCTAAGGGGTCCTACGATGCATTTAGACATACTTGAGGATTCTAATGTGTCAAAAGGTGTCATGGGGACTTCCTACAAGTCCTAATAGGCCTTATCACAATTTAGGACCCCTAGGAAGTTCCTGTGACCCCTTTTGACACATTAGAATGCTCAAGTGTGTCCTAAGGGGTCATGGGGACTTCCTAGGGGTCCTAGTAGGGCTTATCATGAGTGAGGATACCTAGGAATTCCCCATGACCCCTATGGACACATTAGAATGCTCAAGTGTGTCCTAAGGGGTCCTACGTTCATTTTAGAGACACTTGAGCTTTCAAATGTGGCAAAAGGAGTCATGAGGACTTCTTAGGGGTCCTAATAGGTCTTATCACATGTTAGGACCCCTAGGAAGTCCTCATGACCCCTATGGACACATTGGAATGTTCAAGTGTGTCCTAACAGGTCCTACAGCCCCTTCGGACACACTTGAGCATTCAAATGTGTCAAAAGGGTTCATGGGGACTTCCCAGGGGTCCTAATAGGCCTTATCACACATTAGGACCCCTAGGAAGTCCCCGTGACCCCTATTGACACATTGGAATGCTCAAGTGTGTCATAAGGGGTTCTACTACACCTTCGAACACACTTCGGCATTCCAACATGTCTAAAGGGGTCATGGGGATTTCCTAGGGGTCCTAATAGGTATTATCATGTGTTAGGACCCCTAGGAAGTCCCCGTAACCCCTTTTCACACATTGGAACACTTAAGTGTGTCATAATGGGTCCTACGGACCATTTGAACACACTTGAGCATTCAAATGAGGCAAAAGGGGTCATGGGGATTTCCTAAGGGTCATAATAGACCTTATCATGCATTAGGACACCTAGGAAGTCCCCATGACCCATGTGCAAACATTGGAACACTCAAGTGTGTCCTAAGGGATCCTACAATACCTCCAAACACACTTGAGCATTCCAATGTGTAAAAAGGGGTCATGGGGACTTCCTAGGGGTCCTAGTAGGCCTTACCATGAGTTAGGACCCCACGGAAGCCTCTATGACCCTTGTGGACACATTGGAATGCTCAAGTGTGTCCTAAGGGGTCATGGGGACTTCCGAGGGGTCCTAATAGGCCTTATCATGCGTTAGGACCCCTAGGAAGTCCCTGTGACCCCTTTTGACACATTGCAACACTCAAGTTTGTCCTAAGGGGTCCTATGACACATTCAGACACACTTGAGGATTCTAATGTGTCAAAAGGGGTCACAGGGACTTCCTACGGGTCCTAATAGGCCTTACCACAAGCTAGGACCCCTAGGAAGTCTGCTTGACCCCTTTTGACACATTAGAATAGTTAAGTGTGTCCTAAGGGGTCCTACGACACCTTTGGACACACTTGAGTATTCAAAAGTGTCAAAAGGGGTCATGCGAACTTTCTAGGGGTCCTAGTAGGCCTTATCATGAGGTAGGACTCCTAGGAAGTCCCTGTGACCCCTATGGACACATTGGAATGCTCAAGTCTATCTTAAGGGGTCTTACAGCCCCTTCAGACACATTTGAGCATTCAACTATGTCAAAAAGGGTCATGGGGACTTCCTAAGTGTCCTAATAGGCGTTATCGCATGTTAGGACCCCTAGGAAGTCCCTGTGACCCCTATGGACACATTAGAATGTTCAAGTGTGTCCTACCGGGTCCTACGGCCCCTTCGGACACACTTGAGCTTTCAAATGTGTTAAAAGGGGTCATGGGGACTTCCTAGGGATCCTAATAGGCTTTATCAAGCATTAGGACCCCTAGGAAGTCTCTGTGACCCCTTTTGAAACATTGGAATGCTCAAGTGTGTCATAAGGGGTCCTACGATACCTTCGGACACACTTGAGCATTTCAACATGTCAAAAGGGGT
>BSBK01006463.1:200000-274358 GCA_027943335.1 Chamaecyparis obtusa
AAGGACCCAATGTGGTAGCAGAAGCACCGAAGAAAAGGAGAAAGTTAATAAGAGGTAAGGAAGACCTAGAGGATGAAGAACTTAATAATGAATAATTAAAGGTTGTTAGTAACAAGATAAGATCTATAGATGAGGTTGATGCAGATATAATTGAGAATGGAGATCTCTCTAATCCGGAACTAGAGTGATTTGACAAAATGTCAAATGAGGATCAAAATGAAATTGAGGAAGCAATCATCCAGATGATGATTCACTTTAAATGAGCTCCATTAGAGTTTGAAGGATCACTGCCCAAGACATTAGAGGAACAAATAAATCAAAAGTGGTCATATGCCTTGGAAACCGAGAGAAAAAGAAGGGAACAAATTCTAGCATTGGTAGCACCAAACCTATCTCTTGATGAGATTAAAGAGCTTATGGAAACTTATGTGCAGAGATTCAAAATAAAAGGCCAAGCTATGCTAGTATTAGATGAGAATCTGGCAGAACTTGATGAGTCTGGTCAACTCATCTGGACTTCAATTCTTTCTATCAAAGAGCAAAATGAGAAAATTGCATTTCAAAATTTGTCTAAAAAGAGATAGAATTCCAAAGGTAAAGGAATATTCATTGAGGATAATATAGAAAAGAAGATTAAAGAGTCAGAGGTATCATTTACCAAGGTAATTGATAGAACAATTGGTCAAGAAATAAAAAATAGTTCCCAGGATACACCAAATCCAAAAGTTATTCAGATAGAGGACACAAATGACAAGGATGTACTCATTGAGGACATCACAAATGGTGATTGTGATGACAAGGATGAAAATGAGGATGTGAATAATGCACAAGACATCACAAAGGATGAAGCACAAGTTACCGAGTGTGCATTCACATCACTACTGGGTGAGCTTCCTATACTTTTTGAAGCTGTAGAGATTCTATCTCAGGAACAACCTGATGGCTTAGACCCTGAGCAACCTAAAGATACAATAGGGGAACAAATCACCGAGACACTTGCAAAGAAAAACAAGCCAAAAGGAAAAGAGGCTATTGAAACAGAAACATAGGCACAAGAAGAGCCCAAAGCAACTGAGGCTACCCCACCTAACAAAACATTAGAGGCTCCGTCTCAGTCAACCAAAACACAGGTTACCAAGGAGAAGAAAAAGGAAGATAATGTGTCAACCGAGTAGAACACTCTGAGGGCAAAAGAAAAAGCTATTGTTCTAGTTGCCAAGAGTTCACCATAGGAACTAGAGAAGAAGAAGAAGAAGAAAAATAAAAGAAAAGGGCCGTTCACTCTAGATGAAGTCATTGTGATACCCAAGTGTGACCCGAAGACCCTTAGCCCTAAAGAACTAAGAAAATATGGGGAGTTATGCAAAAGAAAAGTAGCACAAGAAAAGTTGAGACAAGAGAGCAAAAGAAAGGAGATATTAGAAAATGTCTGGGATATCTTACAACAGGTAGTACTTGAGATAAAAATAGATGAAGATACTCTGATTATGGACCAACTTGCTACTCTCACTCAAGGAATAAATGCCCCACATGTTGATGCTGACAAAAGAATTGTAGAGAGGGCCAAATCGAAGATACAAGATAAACTTACAGAGAGAATAAGCTAGGAAGTGGAAATTAACAAGGTTAAGGTATCAAAGGTAATAACTGAAATTTAGTGTATTACTAAGTTAATTTGTCAAATCTTGTTTAAGCTATGCACTGTGGACACCTTCACTACTGAGATCAGTGAAAAGATAAAACAATTTGAAAATGAGATCAAATCTAGTGCACAAGAAGCTGCAACCGAGCCACAAGCTATTTCAAAGCATATATTAAGAGTTCACGAACTCAGACAGTTGATAGAAGATCTCAGGAAACAAGAAAAGAGAGTCAATGATCAGGTCACTGAATTACAAATGGAGCTCCTACCCTACCTGAAATTTTTTTGAGAAACATATTGTCAAAGCGGAGAAACTTGTTGCAACACCATAAATTTCTATGTTGGATAACATCTTTGACATGCATGCACAAGTCGGTCTCGAGCACCTTGCTCTCACCAACTTGAAAGAGGAATGGGAAAACCTCTTGGAATGATTGAAGAAAACCCATTAGCACATTTTTGACAAGTTGTAAGTATACATTTTTGTATTTGGCATTAATATCAAAAAGGGGGATAATAATGTATAAGTCAAATATGTAAATAGATGCTAAGTATACTACACATTACCGGGAGCATGCACCGAGGGGGAGTTTTTAGAATTTTGTTTTGATATGTATATGTATATGGACAAGATATAAGTTTTGAGACATAAGGTCTATATACATTAAGGTTTTAATACTAATGTGAAAGGGGGAGATTGTTATCTCTATTGAGCATTAATGATTGTCATTAGTATCAAAGGAAGTCAAAGACATCGGTCGGTTACTTATATGAACCCAGTTGGTAACTGTAAGCAATACAAGCTAGTCGGTTAAGTCTTCATATCGAGCACTAGATAGTTTTACTAAGCATCTGACACCGATACTGAGTAGTAGTAAACACTGAGCATCAGTGTAATTACCGAGCAGTATTTACAGTGTTTACCAAGGATCACAAGAAATGACATAGGAATCATAAATGGCACATCTATCTATGCAAATGATTACAACAAAATCAAAAAACATTTTACCAAGATCGAGGATAATTTATTGTTGAGATATTCATTAAATGCAATGAAGCTCTTATGTAATTATTTGATCTGGGTTATTTTTGTACACCGTAGATCTTAGAGTTTTCTCTAAGTTGTTGAAACCTAATTTTGTATAAGCGGCATAAAGTAGTATGCTATATATTTGTATTTTACATCATTTTTTATGTGAACTGATGTATGAGCGAAGAAGCACTTGAAGCATTAGCCAACCTTCAAGATTATCAGTTGTCAAAAAGAGCATAACAAGTATTAAGAGGAAATGAGATTGAGTAGAATCAGAGTAGGCTAACTAAGCAGTTTAGAGCAGAGATTTTCATAGTACAAGGTGATATATATTCAGTACTTTATTGATCTGTATCAGACAAGTTGAGTTGTCATTAGAAGATAATTACCTATTTATTTCTAATCATTGTAATAGAGTTTTTGGTAAAATCTCCTAACATAATAGACTTGACAGCCTTTTTGTAAATCTCTTAACCGAGTGCACACTCAAGTAGTGTCGCTAAAATCCTATCACTAAGTAGATCTAGCTGATCTAATATGTTACTCTTAACAAGGTAAGATCACTAGAAGTGATCAAAACTTATAGCCCTAACAGGCAAACCTTTTCTATCTGCAGTAGTGAAGAATTTGTGGGTGTCATCCCCACCGTAGTTTTTACCTTCTAACAAGGGTTTCTGCATTATCAAAATACTTGTGTTATGGGACTGTTATATTGTTGATTTCATGTTATTTACATTTACAAGTTGATTAGATGAATGATACATGCATTTGATACAAATTATGATGCAAGGTTTTTACTGTTTATAGTTTTAGATCTGAAAGGTTTATGAGCTAAATTTTTTGTGGGCACTGATTCACCCCTCCCCTCTCAGTACCCTATCTCTCCAATCCAACAGATCCACCCTCGGAGAGCATTGATCTCTTCTTTATTTTTCCCACACAGTAGCTTCTCTGTCTTCTCTAGCTTCTAGAGTTTCATTATTCAAAATATTCTCACAGATTAGATTTCTCCGTGCCCAATGTTAGCTTTTGGCATTTCTATTTAAATTTTCTGTCGACGATGTGTTGTTTTCACTACAGCTAGCTGAAAAGAATTGACATTTGGTGGCCTCTTTAAGCACCTTTAGCATCATTTTTGTGTTCATACCTCTTCTCATTTTTTGTTGTCCCATTATTTATCACTTCTTCTTTGAGCGGGTTATTCTCAAGCATTTTTTCTTGTTTTGTCCTTGTATACAACCGTCATCAACCTGATTGCTTCGCTTGAGATTTAGACATCCCACTACTTAGAATCAAAAGCTTCTAAAGTAGCAGTACATGTTTTGTTTTGATTATTATTTTTAAAAAAATATTTGATACTTACAATTATAATTATTCTCTCTGGATATGCATGTCTCTTTCTAGTCTCTGTGTATGTTCATAAGCATAATATAGAGCATCACAGACATTTTTATTACCTATTTTTTAAATGTGCAACGACAGACAATTCTGAACATATTCCTTAATTTTAAAGTAAAAAACATCAATAGATTTGTAGAGGAATTTCCGAGCTCCCTCTACGATTTGCCTTTAGATTTCAGTGGTTTATTAGCATAGATTTCAAGGTTTACTTGAGTTCAAAATTGTTCCTATGGATTTCTCTTCATTATTTTTGGACTCATGGAAAGGGACACAACAAAACATTGATAACCAGAAAGTGCTCCACATGTTGGTGAATGTTACTGGCTGTTGTAAAATTGTTATTCAACATTGTGCATCTTATTTAAAAGCATTGTGATTCCAACCCATTGATTTTAATTTTATGGCATTAGTTGAGACATGAGAGTACTTTAGAGCCCCTAGCTACATGGTTTGATTTCCTAGCATTCCTACCCATATCAATCCTGAACTTTTAGGTTATGGGCCAAGTTATGATTTTTTTTATTTACTTTTTCTGCCAGCCTTCTAGTCTCATGCTAGGTCTTGTAAAAGTTTCTTGTTATTGGTTTTGGTTCTTTTGCATTCAAATTGTGCCTGTCGTCGATCTGAATTAAAATATAGTAATCACGTTTGGTATATTCTAGTAAAATCGGTGGGTGTCGATTATTTGTTTGGATGTCATTGTATCTTTACATTCCTCTGCAATCATCAGTCTTATTGGCTTAGTCTCTATCATCTCGGTTTGTAACAGTTTTTTTTCTCTGCTTATTCTTCTATTTATAACGTCTCTCATATTTCTTAGTTCATTTCATTTTATAGCCTTCAACCATTAGCGCTCCTTATTTATTCTATCCTACGTGGGCTTATTGGCTTTAATTTTCTTTTGACCATTTCTCATATGCTGCTTAAAACCCAATTTTAATGAAGTCAAAGTTTGCATTATAATTCATATCTTTAAGTTGCTTCCATTCTTAAAACCTTTTATTTTATTTTTAAGTCCTCTTTTCAACATACTTTGTTTCATACTTTTTTTCAAAGTTTTAAAATATTTTAACAAAAGTTCTTTTCTTAAACGAATGGTTTGAATAAATTTTTCCTATAAATATTTCTATTTACATTTTGACATTTTAATCTAATACTTCTTAATATATTTTAATAAAAAAATATCTTTTTAAAATTTTTATTTTTTTCTTTAATTTAAAAATTTTTAATTAATTTTTTTAAAAAGGGAAGTTTAAACTTATATAATTTTATTGATGTTCTTTTTATGATATTTAAAAAAAAACTCTTTAATCAACTTGTTTTGTAATTGGATTATTTTAACAATTACAATTTTTTTAAATTTTTTTGTTAAAGGATTATTTCAAATTTATTTAAGTATTTTGTTTTACCCTTTTATGACTACAATAATTCTGGAAATCAATTTGGCAAGTTCTAATTATCAATTTTGTCATGCTTAGTTATGTTTGTTCTAAAGTTTTTGAAATATTGTATTGCTTTGATTGCATTGCTAAATTATAATTATTCAAGTATTGTGAGTTATCTAACAAAATTGTCTTTATGAGTATTATGAAAAGTTTAGGTGACTCCTTGGTATAAGTTCAATATAGCTTGATCATAGCATTGTCTTATAATTTTGTGAGTGTATTTCTATGTGGTTAAAACTCTATATAAGTTATAAATGAATAGTGTTTATTGATTCAAAACTCAATATGATTTCATGCATATGTAAAAAATATTTTGTGACATTGTGACGCAAGGCAAGGAGCAAGAGGGGCCAAGAAATGGCGCACCCTAATGATCCAAGCCTGCCCAACACATGTGGAAGAAAACAAACACAACGGTGAGAGAGAGAATGTAGAAGCTTTCATATATTTTCATCAAATAGAATGATACATGCCGGGTTGTAAGGCCTTCTCGGTTAGGGCCAGATATTACAATGAAATACAGAAGTCCTCAGACATGCGAGGATCTTCCAACAATCTTTATTCTATCTATCTTCTACCAACTCCTATCCAAAAATTGCCTCTTAAACTCTAAACCAACAACTACATTTATACAAGAAGCTACCGAACTGAGTTGGCCTTCAGATCCACAATCAATGGAAGGAATGGTCAGATCTGGGACCACACACTTCCCAAAGATGGATTCCAACATTAAATTCATGATCTAATATAAATGCACAAGTCATCCACAACAGAAACTAAAACTAAACCCGTTGGTGAGCAAGATAACCGAGTAGCAGACAAGCAATGCCAAGCACCAGTGAAACAACCGACCGCCCAGGACATAACCGACCACACTCAGTAACCAAAGGAACGGACCAACTACTGACCAAATCGGTCAAAGAAGGAACTGAGAAACATAGACAAAATCTAAAATGTTTTTGGTGACACAGGATTGCCAAGGACCCGAGATGCTCCTGCATCAGACACCTGAGGTTATTTTGAAATGATTCTCCAAATCATTTGGTAGGTCTGGTCCAAGCTGCATCCAACTCAGATTAAGAAATCCATGAATTGTCTTCCATTGGTCTATTCTTCCACTTTACTAGATATTCCATATATTGTTTTCCTCTTGTGCTCTTGCCAACTCTTTCCTTCAGAATGTGTTCAACTTCATCATTCTGCTTCTTAGGATATTCTGTCGGTACTGTCGCTTCTTCATCAGGTTCATGATACTCATACAAATCAGCAATGTTGAAAATACGCGATATGTCCATGTCATCAGGTAACTCAATCTCATATGCATTTCCACTGTCAAATTTCTTCAGAATTTTGCAAGGTCCAAACTTCATCTTCAGCTTCCCATATGTTCCAATAGGAAATTGGCCTTTCTTCAAATGAACCATCATTTCATCACCAACATCAAAAGTTTTATATCTTCTTGATCTATCAAATTTTTTTTTGTATTTTTGATTACTGTCTTCCAGCTTCAGCTTTACATCTTCATGCAGTGTCTTCATGTACTTAGTAAATTTTACTCCTTCAACACTTTTCTTATTCTCATCAGTGATGTCTCTCAAATCAGATATACTTCTCGGTTGAGTGCCATTCACAATCTCAAATGGTGTCTTTCCAATACTTCTATTCATTGAATTATTGTATGCAAACTCTTCTTATGCGAACACAGAATCCTAATTACTTGGTGTGTCTCCAACTAAGCATCTCAAAAGATTTCCCAAACTTTTGTTCACAACTTCAGTCCATCCATCAGTTTATGGGTGAAATGTAGAACTATATTTCAACTCAGTGCCAAATTTCATCTAAAGGGTTTTCCAAAAGTATCCAACAGATTTACTATCTCGGTCAGAGATAATACTCCTCGGTAATCCATGGAATCTGACAATTTCCTTAAAGAAAAGATCTGCTACATGTACTACATCTGATGTCTTTCTACATGGTATAAGATGTGCCATCTTTGAAAATCTATCCACAACAACAAATATAGAATCATTACCTCTTACTTGCTTTGGGAAGCCAAGAACAAAGTCCATACTAATGTCAATCCATGATTTCTCAGGAACAACAATCGGTGTATACAATCTAGTATTCTGACTTACTCCTTTTGCAACTTGACAAATTCCACAACTTTTCACAAATTTCTAAACATCTTTATACAATTGTGGCCAATAGTACTTCTCCTTAAGCAAGTTCCATATTTTATCAATACCAAAATATCCAGCCAAACCACTACTATGTTTCTCCTTTATCAAATTAGTTCTCATTATTCCTCTCAGTATACACAACTGAATACCTTTAAACAACATACCTTCCTGAATAAAATATTCATCCCATTTAGTATCTTGTTGATCTTGAATAGGTTCTCTACACTTTCTCCATGGCTTAGAAAAATCAGGGTCAAACTCATAAGAATCTCTCATCTCATCAAAACCAAGAACTTAAACTTTCATCCCGGTCATCAAAGATCTTCTACTCAATGCATCAACACCTCGATTAGTGACTCCACTCTTATACTTTATCACAAATGTGTAACTCTACAAATACTCAACCCATTTCATATGTCTCTAATTCAACTTATTCTGACTACCCAAATATTATAAAGCCTTATGATTAGTATACAACACAAATTCACTCAGTATCAAATAATGTCTCCATTTCTTCAGTGCTTGAACAATAGCATAGAATTCTTGATCATACATAGAATATTTCTTTCTAGCATCATTCATATTTTCACTAAAGAAAACAATAGGTTTACCTTCTTGACTCAACACAACTCCAATTGCACTTCCACTTGCATCACATTCTACTTAAAATACCTTGCTGAAATTAGGTAATGCCAAAATAGGTAATTCAACAACCTTCTTCTTCAGAGTCTCAAAACTTTTGTCAGCTCCATGTGTCCACTTGAATTCTCTTTTGTCTCCTCTCATAGTCTTATTCATAACATTACAAATTGAACTAAAATTCCTTATGAACTTTTGGTAAAAACTTGCCAAACCATGAAATGATCTTACCTCACTAGCATTCATAGGTGTAGGCCAATTCAAAATATCTTCAAACTTTTCAGGATCCATCTTCAAACCATCAGCTGAAATAAAAAATCTCAAATACACAATCTCCTCTTTCATGAATGAACACTTTTTCAGATTTATCGACAACTTTTCCTCTTTCAATCTCTGCAAAACTTGTCTAACATGCAACAAATGTTATTCTCTAGTCTTACTGAATATTAGAATGTCATCAAGATATACAATCACAAACTTACCCAAGAATTTATTCAAAACTTCATTCATCAGCCTCATAAAAGTACTCGGTGCATTAGTTAAACCAAAAGGCATAACCAACCACTCATACAAACCTTCTTTTGTCTTAAAATAAGTCTTCCATTCATAACCCTCTCTGATTCTGATATGATGATACCCACTTTTCAAATCAATCTTTGTGAAATACTTTTCTCCAGTCAAACTATCCATTATGTCATCTATTCTCGGTATAGGAAACCTATACTTCACTATTATCTTATTGATTTCTCTAGAATTAGTACACATTCTCCATTCTCCATTCTTCTTCGGTGCCAATGTAGTAGGTACTACACAAGGGCTCAAACTCTCTTTGATCAAACCTTTCTCCAGCAACTCTTGAATCTGTCGGTTCAATTCTTGATTCTTGGTAGGTGTCAACCGATGAGGTGCCTTATTCGGTAAACTCACTCCAGGGATTAGATCCATACAATGATCAATGCTTCTTTTTGGTGGCAAACCATTAGGTAGATTATCAAAAATGATATCACTGCACTCAGTGAGTAACTTATCAATCTCCTCAGGGACATTATCCTTTGTTTTCTTACTCGGTTTGTTAGGGATCACAACAAAATATACATCATTCTTCTTCAAAGAGTTAAAAAACTTTATTTCCTCCATCAAACAAACTTTCACAGATGTGCAAACATTACTAAAAATCTCTTCCTTCAATGGTAACAAGATTTGTTTCTTTCCATTAGCCACAATAGTATACTTATGCAATCTCCCATCATATATAACATGTCTATCATATTGCCAAGGTCCACCCAACAAAATATGACAATAATCCATAGGCATGATATCACATAACACCTTATCATGGTACTTTCCAATCTTCAAATTTACATAACATTGTTCACTTACTAGGAGTGTATGCTCATCTTTGATCCATGAAATTTGATAGGGCTTCGGATGTACCAACCTTTCCAACTACAATTTTGTGACCATCTCTTCAAATGCTAGATTCTACGAGCTACCACTATCAATGATTACCTTCCAAAATTTATTACAAACTCTACATTTGATTTTGAACAAACTTTTCTATACTGGTTCTTCCTTCTTGCTTTCATTCCACATTGCTCTCCTTGCCATCAAGTTATTTTCTTTCTCAAGTTCATTCGGTGACTCTTCTTGCACCAAAGCATTTCTATTGCTACCAGCCTTTTTACTAGCATGTGTACATTCAAAAAATCTATGTCCTTCTCCACAATTGTAACAAGTTCCTTGGAAACTTCCTCTACTATAACCACCTTGGTAGTTACTGCCTCTACCTCTAGATGAACTTTCACCTTTCCACTTGGTCTTGCCTTTGTCCAGATTTGTCTTTTCTGGTTCAGATCTACCATTTTCACCATTAGATCTACCTCTTCCTCTAGGGAATCTACCACCTCAACCTCTTTGTCTTTGTTCATGTCTTTTGTTCAATTTTTCGTCGATCTTCAAAGCAAATTGATAAGCCTCTTCAATGTTCTCTAACTTGACCATACTAATTTCCTCTTGGATGGAAACTTCCAAACTATTCAAGTATTTACCAATTCTTTCCACATCATCTTCATTGTGTCCAGATCTGATATCTAATTTATAGAATTCCTCAATATACTCTTTTACCGAGCTATCTTTCTACCTCAAACTTTGCATTTTTTGAACTAGATTAATCTGATAATCATAGGGTAAGAACTTTTCTTTCAACTTATTCACCATTTTGTTCCATACCTTGATTTTTTCTTTGCCTTTCCTCTTCTTATCTAGCTGTAGATGTTCCCACCATAAGGATGCATGACTTTTCAACTTTGTGCTTGCAATCTTCACCTTCTTGTCTTCAGGAATATTTTCATATTCAAAGTACTTTTCCATCTCGGTGATCTAGTCCACCAATTCATCAGAATCTAGCTTTCCACCATACTCAAGAGGATTGAAATGTGGTGTTGACTTCAGACATGTCAAAGCCTTCAAAAATCTTTCTTCACCTTGATCCATAATAGGTGCAAGTTCTGCATTCACCTATTCTTCCTCAACTTCATCATCACTAAAATATTCAAGATGTCTTCCTCTTCTTTGGGCTATTTCAACAACTTCTAACCTAGTAGTAATATGCCTTAGTATATCTACCAATCCTAGATCTGCATCTTGCCTTCCATGAATGATCTTGACAACCCTCTCCAATTACAGGTCAGATCGCAATCTCCTACCCCACAACAATCAACTAGGGCTTCAAGAGGAACCTACAAACCTAGATCCACAGACCTAGATCAAGATCTCACCTCACTCTGATACCACTTGACACAAGGAAGGGAGTAAGAGGGGCCAAGAAATCACACACCCTAATGATCCAAGCCTTTCCAATGCATGTAGAATCAAACAAACACAATAATGAGAGAGAGAATGCAGAAGCTTTCATATATTTTCATCAAATAGAATGATACATGCCAAGCTGTAAGGCCTTCCCGGTTAGGGAGAGATATTACAATGAAATACAAAAGTCCTTAGACATGCAAGGATCTGCCAACAATCTCTATTCTATCTATCTTCTACCAAATCCTATCCAAAAACTACCCCCTAAACTCTAAACCAACAACTACATTTATACAAGAGGCTACCAAACTGAGTCAGCCTTCAGATCCACAATCAATGGAAGGAACAGTCAGATCTGGGACCACACGCTTCCCAAAGATAGATTCCAACATTAAATTCATGATCCAATATAAATGCACAAGTCAGCCACAATATAAACTAAAACTAAACCCATCGGTGAGCAAGATAACCAAGCAGCAGACAGGCAATGTTGAGCGCTAGTGAAACAACTAACCACCTAGGAGATAAATGACCACACTCGGTAACCAAAGGAACCGACCAACTACTAACCAACTCAGTCAAAGTAGGAACCAAGCAACATAGACAAACTCCGAAATGTTTTTGGTGACATAGGATTGCCAAGGACCTGAGATGCTCCTACATCACATTGATACTATGAGTTGCAATTATATGCATTAGGTTGACCTCGTGTCACCTGACGTCATATTTATCCTTGAATTATGGTGTATCAATTTTTTTTAAGCTTCTCGCTTACTCCTTGTTTAACATTTTGTTAAACTCAATTGCTTGTTAAATTAGTTTTGCACTCTCAACTATCATGCACATTTAATCGATTCACACTTTAAACTAACTTCACAATTGCTAATTGTTTTCTCAATCCTTGCCTTTTTCAAATCTATCTAACCTCTTTCTTCATTTATTCAAATTTTTTTTCTAGATATATGTTTCTGTTCTTTTGAATATTTCCTTGGTGGGGCCTTCCTTTCATTATTCACACTTGTGTTCACCTTGCATGGAGATTTTAACTAATATCAAATAATTTATGCTTATGCTCTTCCAAATATTTCTTATTTATCTCAAATTATTTGGGTTTATGAGTTATCTTACACTATTTCCTTCATTATTCAATGATTTGATTCAATTTTACTATGTTCTATTGATCTATCTACACATAGTTGTAGTTTTATGCTTTTATAGCATCTCTTTATGCTCATGGTAGTAGTTTATGGTTTTATACCATTGATTTATATGAGTTTTATTTGATCTTGTGTAAGTTGCATCGGGATCCAATTTTTCAAGGTTAACTATGATAATTTTAACTAACTCATAGTTTCCTTATCTGGCCCATGGAGTATCCCTCTATCCTATAATTCATGTGCACTTATGTTTGTTCCACTTTGAAAGTATTTATTTGGTTCTATTTTGATCCACTTTGTTCCTCGATGAGAGGATGATATTTTATAGAGCTTTCCCCTCCATTTAGTTCTACATATGAAGTTCGATGATTATGGAGATTTCCCCTCCATTTGGTTCTACATATGAAGCATTCAATATTTTTATTGAGCTTTGTCCTCCATCTAGTTCCACATTTGAAATTTGATATTTATGAAAGTTGATATGATCCATCTTGATCTTTTTCCTCATGGTAAGGATATTTCTCTTGAAATACCTTTTAACCCATGATGGATTTCTTATTTGAAGGAAATATGTTGTTTCTCCTCATAAACCTCTCCTTGATCTGCATGAATAATTATGCTTCAAAATTTAGAATCTTGTATTGATCTAGTGCTTAAGACACATGTTCTATCTTTGTCTCTCTTATATTTCCTTGTTAAATATGTTGAAAATATATTGGGAAAGTGTGATACTAAGAGGGGGGCTGAATCCGATATCAACTAATTTATCACTTTTGACATAAAGAAACTTGCAAAGTATAAGCATAAAACTCAACACTGTAACAGATCTAATATCCTAATCATCATCCATGAAAATAAAAATAACATAATGATTTCGGTTACCCAGAAACCTTTGAAAGGTAAAACTAGGGTGGGGATGACACCCACAAATCTTCACTATTGTAGTATTAGAGTTTGTATGTTAGGGCTACAAGTTTGATCTCAAAATATGATCTACCATGTGAGGGGTCTTCCCTATTAAGATCTTTGAGACTTATACAATCTACCTTGCAAAAGGATTTAAAAACTTATAACTAAGTAAGCACTCGGTTAAGAGATTTACTAAGGTCTGTCAAATCCACTCTATTAAGAGATTTACCCTGATACACCTATTAGAATGTCTTAGTACTTGATCCTTTGGTTTGCACTTAGATGCTGATTACATATCTTCTCCTTACACTATATATTTTATCTCCTTTATCAAATATTTCTCTATTCTATCCTTCATTGCTCTACTCTATTCTGCTCGGTCACTGAACTCTATTCTGCTCTGAAAGTATGAGATCTCCTTCATCCATTACTCCTCTCATGATACATTTTAGGGTTTAGATCACATGTTATATAGACAATTAATCATCTCCAAGACTTAAGATCTACAATCTGGATTGTCTACTTTTACCACTTAACCTTTCCCTAATTCTGATTGGTTCCATGAATTAGATAGGGATTAATGATTACAATACTAAAGCATGATCACCTCTGTGATTTCCTCAACAAACAATAAATGTAATATGGATGTTGGCCAAAATGGTTTACCTTAGTGTTTGTGCCATAACAAACACATATGTCAATTCTAGTTTTCTCAGCATTTGATATCTCTGGCACTTGACATTCATTGTTCTTTATACCCTGGTGCTTGGCGTTGACATCTCTACAAAACTTGGCATAAGATGACTCAGCTAATACTGAAGTACTTGGTGACCACTGTCTTACTCGGCAGTGACCATTTCTCGATAAATTTACAACATACATGACTCGGCCTATACATGATGACTCGGTCGCAGTGATGACCTACCAACATTGCCTAGAAAATGACCAAGTGTAAGACACTAATAGACAACAAAACTTAAGGATCAACAAAATATACTAAAGTGATAATTCTCTGCATACTTCATTTCTTAGATTGTGAGTCATGTAGGTTGTGGATTGGACCCATTCACCTATAGTGAGATGACACATTAGTGGACTGTCTATATCCATGTGATTGATGCAATGTTGATGAAGGTTTCATTAGTTGGCCTTGTCTATCATCATTTGTGCTTTAGTATCTTTCTTGTATCAGATCTTTATTATACATATCATGTTCTTTTTGAGCTTATGATTTATGTTAGATATCATGTTAACTCCATTGCATGTTGGTGAACAAGTTCATTTATCCTAATCTCTCTTAGATCCTCTTTGATCATTTCTTATATTTTTTAAAACAACAAATTTTTACTTGACTTTACAATGTAATTCTACTTGTGGATCAGTGCCTTTTGTTTTGTTCTATGCATCTTTTTTCAAGTGATCTATCAAGGCACATTCTCACTTTTTCACAAATCTTATGAAGATGTGGCTATGCTTCCAATTGATCATATTCAAAGGACTCATGTACTTCTCTTGGATCTACAAATGTACCATATGGCTTGAAGATAATCAAATTACTTCATCTTGAAAATCAAGTTACAAATTTTCTAAAAATTGGGTTTGATACCCCTTGTTGTAAAATCCCCAAGTAAAGATTACAAGGGGGTTTTAGAATTTATAATCTTTCCTTGGTTGTATTATTTAAATAAGGATAAACCAAGGTTTCCTACATGTATTTTTTCCTCTAGTCGAAGTGGGAGGACAACACATATTTTTTAATTCCTTTAATAAGGAAATTAATTTATTCATCCTTAAGAGGATTTTGACACTTGTCACACACACTTATGAATGGTGGTATTCATAGACTTGGGAGTTACATTCTGACTCCTCTTTTTCATCTCTATTTAAGAGATGCTCCTCTCTTTCATTTATTATGATGAAGTTATTGTATTGATCATATTTCTCTCTTTCTCTCTTCTCTCTCTTATTTTAGGCTATGGCCTCATTCATAATGTCACAAGGGTTTTTCTTTGCTTTCCCCTTTAAAAATCTTTGTCTCATTGTTTGGATCCTTAGAAAATTCTCGTGGTTATGGTGATTAATCTTAAAGCTATGTCTCACTTTCGATGGTTATGTTAAAATACCTTCTTGCATTACACTTTCCTGGGGTCTTTCCTTAACTTCTCATTTTTTCATACTTATAAATTTTTTTCCAAATTTTCCAAAATTTCGACGATTCAATTTTTTTCGAGTTTTTCAATTTTTGTGATTTTGGAAAATTTTCTTTTTGATTTTTGAAAATTTTCAATTTCTATGAATTTCTCAAGATTTTCAATGTTTTCCAAATTTTCAATTTTCAAGATTTTTCATAATTTCCAAGATTTGAAATTTTCCAAAATCTTCCAAGATCAAAGATTTTGAACTTATCTCATGTTTTGGAATATTTATTTGATGATCAATTTTGAGTTCTCCAAATTTTCCAAAATTTTGAGGATTCTAACTTTTCCAACTTTTTCAATTTTAAAAATTCACTGAGTAGATGTTAAACAATTTTCCTGAAGTTTAATTAATTAAATATTAAATAAAATTTAATACTTAATTAAATTTTAATTTTCTTGGCTTGAAATTTCATTTGTTAAAGTCTTCACTATATTTGAAATCCTCATTTGCAATATTCAAAATGCATCATTTCTTTCCTCGAGCGCATTTGACATAAAGCTGAGGATTTTATTTTTAAAAAATCTATGACTATGTATGTTTTGCACTCCAAGCGCACTTTTGCATAGGTTTCGGATTTTATTATTTTAAACAATCCTTAACCACTACTATTTTTCTCTCCAAGTTCACTTTACCCTCCTAAGAGAACTTTCTCCTTTTAACATTCTATGACTTATGTGGAAATGCACTCCGACGACACTTTGGATTGGGTTGAGGATTTTTCATTTCAATGACTATTTTGTTTACATTAAAACGTGATTCTCCTAAATATCTTGGGCTTCCACCATGGATATAGTCTTGTGAGCTCTATTATTTTATGTGCTTCCAACTTCCTAGATCTATGAGCATCCTAGAGCATCCTAAACCAACAACTAAACTATGGACAAATTGAAACAACCTAGACTATAGAAAGACAAAATCCCACCAATGAGGAAGAAATGATGGGAAGGGAAACATGGAAAGAAAACCAAAATCCCTTCTAAACTAAAAGAAAACTAATGGAAAGTGAAAAGAAAAAGGGAAACCAAAATGAAAGAACAAAAGGGAAACCTAGACTAACTATATACATGGTAGGATCCTAGAAGGAAACCTAAGGGTAGAAATAATTCTTGAGGAACTTCCCATTAATGGGAAATGAGGCTTCATCTCCTGTCAAAGTTTTTAGTTTGAATGCATTATCTCCTAGTATCTCAAAAAATTGAAGTGGTCCCATCCACAGATTGTCAAACTTTTCATGATCACCTTTCTTTTCATGGGCCTTATCTCATCAAAGTAATACATCTAAAATTCAAAAATCCTTAACTCTTGTCATTCTGTCGAACCATCTCTTTACCAAAGCTTAATGTTTTGAAAAGTTTTTCCATTGCCTAATCTAGTTTCTCTTCTAGGAGTAAGAATTGTTTCAAATGTGTATGTACTATGTCTTCACCTTCCATGTATTCCTGCATAAACTACAATGTTCGGATCCTCAACTAAATGGGAAAAATTGGATCTTGTTCATAAACCAGATGATAAGGAGACATCCCTATAGAGATCTTCATTCTTATTCAATCTTCCTAGAGTGAAAATCTTAGCTACATATGCCAGTCCCAAAGATTTATGTCCAACAACTTCTTGATAACACTTAACAAGGTCTTGTTCATTGACTCAACTAACTTATTCCCTTGCGGATAGTAATTTGATGAAAACTATAGGGTGATCCCATAATCAAATGCCCATTTTGAAAACTTAAGAGATTTAAATGCAGTACCATTATCGCATACAAGATCATGTGGACATCTGAATCTCATGACAATATTTTCTTCAAGGAACTTGATGACAACCTCTATCGTGCAATTCTTTAGTACTTGAGCTTCTAACTATTGAGTGCTATAATCAGTAGAAGCCCAGGATGTATCTATGTTGTCCCAAAGAAGGTGGATTAATTAGGCCAATGAAATCTAATCCTCATTTTTCAAAAGGTCATACTTCAATCATAGGTTGTAAAGACATTGTAGGATTTCTTTAATGTGTTGCAACTATTTGACAAGTTTGATAGGTTTTCACGTGTTCATATGCATCCTTAAATAATGTGGACTAGTAATATCCCACCCTAGAAATCTGATGATCCATAGAGAGACTACTCCCGTGGCTGGTCCCATACCTACTATGAAAATATTGAAGGATCTTCTTCACTTCTTATTTTCTGGCACATCTCAAATTGACTCCATCATGATTCTTTCTATAGAGCACTACTCCTTGAAGCATAAATTTTTGACTATTCATTCTCAAAGCACACTTTTGGACAAAGTTTAGGTGTGTAGTGGATTTATGATTCAGGAGGTAGTAAATAATATCATCATACCATTCATCCGTGGATACGTCCTCCAACACATACACTTATTATACCAATCTAGGACCAGTTGTTGTTATTTTCTATGTCAGAGCTTGTCCTTGAACTATCTTAATAGGTTGTATCTCCATCTCATATTCTTGAATGATGGTCATCCATTTTCCTCTTCTTTCTCCCAATTCATTCTACATCAACGTCTTCACTACTTCATCTGGGACTATTGCATAAACCTTGTTTCTCAAAATATAATGTCAGAATTTTTTAATGTCCTTGATTAAAGCATAGGCTTGTTTCTCTTTGTGTAATTCTACATCGCTAAATGGTGAGCTCATAAAAGAAATTGGATACTCATATTTCTCTTTTTTCCTCTGTGTAAGGATAATTGTACAAGTATTATTTGATGCAAATGAGTATATGTAGAATATCTTAGTGTAATCTGGATTGGCCAAAACATGATCATCCACAATTTCTTTTTTTATCTCCTCGAAAGTCCTTTTTACTTTAGGTGTCCAATCTATCTTTGGGCCTTTTTTCAATATGTCATTTAGTGGCTTGACTATTTCTACAAATCCTGATATGAACTTTCTTATGAAGTTGATTTTTCCAAAGAATTATTTTAACTCTTTCTGACTAGTCGGCAACTTCAACTTTGAAATTTCTTCACTGCGCTAAGGATCAATCAAGATTTAGTTCTCTAAAATTACATGTCCCTATGATTTTTCTTCGGTGACTACGAACATGAATTTCTTTGGGTTCAATAAAATTCCAAATCTTTTGCATCTCTAAAATATTCTTCTTAAATTTGTTATATGATTCTCTTTGCATCAAGAAAACATGGTGAGATCGTCCATTTATATGATAATGCATTTCCCAACCAAATCCTTGAAAGCATAGTCCATAGCTCTCTAAAAAAATTTCCTGACGTTAATCAAATTGAAAGGCATTCTTCTGTATGAAAATGTGCCCCACTTGCTAGTGAAGGCAATCTTCAATCTATCTTCTTCTTCTACCATCACCTAGTTATAACTAGAATAACCATCTAAAAATGACATCATCTGAGACCCCTTCACAACTTGTATCACTTAATCTAGTGATGACACTAGATAATTATCCTTTTTTGAAGATCTATTAAGATTGTGGAAATCCAGACAAAATCTTAATTCTCTTCTCTTTTTTCTAACAGGAACCAAGTGGTAACCCATGTTGAGTGCCTAACTGGAAAAATTATTCTTGCAAAGATAAATTTCTTCACTTCTTGATGGATCAACAACTCTAACAATGGATTTATTGGTCTCTGCCTCTTTTATAATGGCCTACTATCTAGCTTCAGTGGAAATGTGTGTGTGTGATGAGAGAGGTATCATATGTCTTCAAATATTCATATCCCCATGCAATCACATCTACAAATTCACTCATAAGCTTCATAATATATTCCTTTTCCCGAGGAGTACAAACTTTACCAATGAAAAAAATCTTCACATTTCTTCTGCTCAAAATTTTACCTTCTCATATTCCCCTCTAGTTGTCTGATACTTGAGGGTGCTCAATTTGTCTAAATAAAAAATTATCTCTAGCTCAATAATTTGCATAGGAATAGTGTTTGTCCTTAAGTTCATGATTTCATCAATTTCAAAATGTACTTGTTGTTGTTCTCCTTCATCAATGACTTGTGCTTCAAAGACCCTTGAACTTGTCAGGAAATCAAGGATATGCCTACCATCTTCAAACACTTGGAAGTTTTTATATTGTCTGGATTAGATGGTACTGAAATTAGCTGTACTGTGATCTTCTTTACACAATCCATTGCTAGTGGTTCCAAAGAACTTGCATATTGAGCTAATGAATTATTTACTGGATTGCACATTTGATTTATTCTTTTTATGTTGAAGGCATCAAATCTTTCAATCAAATCTCAAACTTTGTTGCAATAATGACCCAGTCTTTTATCATAAGTGTACTATTTTTTAACTTGTCCTACAACTATGTCTAAAACTCCACGCACATCCAGGATCTTGGAACCCTTTTGGATAGCAAGGAGCAATACAATAACCAACTCTTCATACTCATCAAAATTATTTGTGCAAGGAAATTGCAATTTGTGTGTTGTGATATAAGCTTCCCTCATTAGGCTAAAAATTTCAACATCAGCTCAACTTCCTTTCTTTTATTTTGATCCATCAAATGATAAAGTTCAGACTTGATCATTAGCTTGTGTAATGAAAGGTTCACCTTTTAATTACTTGACTTGTTTCTCATGTTTTTCTTCAATATTTTTCTTCTTATTTTCTTTAACATCTTTATACCGTGGTTCTGAAGTCGCCACTTGACTTTGGCTATTCACATTGACAACTTCTTCAATATTTCCCACCACTGATACTTGTAGGACCATCTTCGAAACTTGTACAACTATGGTTTCACACATTTTGGATGATTTTTCAGAATCAAAAGCATTATGTATTTTTCACCAATTAGGTAGCAACAAATTATGAATACGAGTATCTTTCCCCAACTCGACTTCTTTCTTAACACTTTTCAAGAAAAAATTTCTTGAAATTCATTATCATTCTTTCAGTCATTGATGGTTATGAATCATAATTAGTTGGCACCTCTACCAACTTGGGTATTACATCTTGGCATCCTCCTCAATTATAACCTTGTAACATCAAAATTTACCTAGTTTTAGGCACATAAGAACCCAAACTTGTTTTGATGAACAAGATCTTATTATCTTCTATGTATTCGGTGATCATCAATCAGAACCTTCATGTGCTCTCTATCCTTATCTGATTTGGGACCCCTCTCCATGGAAGCAAAATATGTGAAAATTTAGTTTCTATGTATCCATTCAATTTTCTCAATCAATCTCTTCTCAAAAGAATTCCATATCCTTCTGGAATATCCACAACTGATATGTTAATATAGCTCTGAACTTGTGGATCCAAGGCTAACTACATATGAATATTATTTAGTTCCCCCACAACTAGAACTTCCATTTTTTACAAATGTGTTACCTTCTTATCTATTTGTAATAGAACTAATCCTAATATTCTACATATGTCCATGGAAATTACATTACTTGATTCTCTAGAGTCAATTAGATAGTTATGCAACAATTTCCTAAATATTTTGACCAAAACAAGGAAAAGGGAAAATTCTTCTTTTCCTTAGTAGAAAACTAGGAGTTTTTTTGTTCTAGAATTGAATTTCTCATTGTTTACATTATGCAAGGTGTCATTCCCATTCCTAATAGTACTTTTTGTTAGTTCTACAAGAGTGGTGGGATCGTTGATTGTTTCTTCTCTTTGAAGTGAAGGGTCATTTTGCAAGATTTATTCCTTAGAAATTTTTTCGCACCATCCCAAACAAGTTTGAACTTTGTGAGATGTTAGGTGCACTTGTTTGTACATTTTTGATATAGAACCTTCCGCAAGTCATAATCTACTGTAGAAACTTCTGGAGGTCATAACTTTTGACTTAGGTCTGGGTTTTTGCTAAAAAATTTTGGGTGCGTGCCTTAGGAGGTGCCATTTTTTTTTCCAACCAATTGATTGGGGTCTATTTTAACACATTTTCGGGAGCTGAAAGTTTCATCTGGGGCTCCGAAATCAGCTTTTAGTGTTTTTTCTCTAGTTTTTAGAATTTCTATTTTGTAATAAATCCGAATTTATGTTTCTAAATCTTGGATGTTAGTTGGCAATTCTTTCTAACTTGGTCGAGGGCATGTTTAGGTAAAAACTCATATTTTTAGGTGTTGTTTTGAAAATTACCCTTTTTGGAAGTTTTTGCAGTAGATTATGCCTTGCAGAAGGTTTTGCATCAATTTTCAACAATATTTTTATTTTGTGCAAAAATATATTGATGGTTGTTAGGGGGACCCTAGGTGGGTATGAAATATTCTATGAGATGATATTAGGCAGTGCATCATTTAGACTCCCTAACAATGTGTCTCTTTTATCTTCTTAAATTCCTCTAGTACGCAAGAGCTCAACCTCTTGAATTCCTCCCTTGGAGGATTTTATTTCCTCCCTTGTTCTTGACTTTTATTTTGTCCTCCATGTTGTATATTAGACTACACCACAAGTTTCCCTTTCTAATTTTGTGGAGCATTGGTCACAAAATACTGTCCTCTTTCTCCTTGTGAATTACAAGGTTGTTGATACTCGAATAAATCCCTAAGACGACTCAAAGTAATACTTTCATTCGGATGCAAAGGAGTTGTATTTTTTTTGGAGGAGTTGACATTGTCAATGGCTCATGATTTTTGTAATTTATTTAGTAAGTATTTGGTGTAGCATTTCCAAATGTCTATTGAAAATCCTTAACTTCACTTACTCCCTCCACTAGGACACTATTGGAAAGCGGATGTCAAATAAATTCATCTCTATGTAGTGGTTCATTTGGAGGAATGGGTGGAGGTTGATTCTTTGGTGGAACTTGATATCATGGTGCCTCCATGGGACCATTTCCTGACACAAGCAAAATTTTTTTAATAGTTTGTATAGGTATGTAATCTTGAGAATCGGGAGGAGGAAAATTAAAATCATCAAAGACCAATGTCTGGTCATATCTAGGAGAAATTACTAGCTCATAGCCCATAGGTGTAGTATGTTCAAGTGCAATAGTGTTTTGTACTTCCCCTTTAAAAATATCAGTTGCTCTTTGAAACTCTTGGCATTTTAACTCAGAATGTTGATTTTTTTCATACAACCTACACCATCTAGACAATGTTACTTATACAAGGAAAAATTTGTCAACAGGTCACCTTCCAAAAGCTGGTGGATTATCCAATGGTGAGGGTAATCCACCATTGTTCATATTTGTGTTCCATAATCTTTTTTTGTTCTCTTGATTGCAATTTTAATACCCTGAATTATTTTCTTGATAACCTTGATTGTTGTTCTGGTATCCTTGATTCTTATCTTGATTGTACCCTTGATGATTCTCATAATGAGTTGGACAATTCCCTTGATTGTTGGGAAAATGGTTAGTGCTCCCCTCGGGATTCGTGACATGGTTTAACCACCTCCTATGTATTCTATAAGTTTAGTGGTTGTATTGGGCATTAACAGGTTGATCTTTTGGTGCAACGGCAACCCTAGCTTGTAACAAGTGGTATCAGAGCTATGTTGCTTATTATTGGTGTTTACAGAAATCAAGTTTAAAGGGACTTGAAGCAAATGAACAAGATGTATAAGAAGGAGGTACCGAAGCTGAATAAGGAAAACTTCCTTGCATGACAAAGCTTGATGAAGCTACATCTGGCCGGTATTGGTGATTCTACAAAGTACTACATTGATAATGATTGTCTCACTTGTCGCACCTTTGACTGCAGAAGAAATGAGAGTTAAGAAAGAACATAATCAGGCAATGCTAGAAATTGCATCTACCCTAAGTTATTTAGAATTTGAGGACATTAAGGATTGCACAAGTGCTAAGGAGATGTGGGACACTCTTGCAAAGATCTATGATGGTGACATAAATGTACTGAAAGCTAAGGCCGAGAGTCTCATAGGTAAGTTTGATGAAATGAGAATGCAAGAAGGTGATAACATTGCACAATATTGTGGTAGAATAAAAGAAGTTGTGAATGCTATTAGAGGAGCAAGTGGGACTATTGATGATGAAACTATAATTGGAAAAGTACTAAGAGCTCTGGGTCCTATATATGCTATTAAGATCTCAGCTATTCAGGAATCTAGATGTAACTTTGCAAATGTGCTTACTTTGGAAAGTTTGGTTGGCAAGCTGACTGGTTTTGAACTCTCTAACTATGATAACTTCACTGTTGGTAGTATTGGTAATGTTGAATCTTCTTTTAAGTCACAATTAGTTGTGAACAAGCCAAAGAAAGAAAAAGAAAGATGCATCAATGAAAGTGAAAGTGAAAGTGAAAGTGATAGTGACACTTCTAATGAAGAACTTGAAGATCTAGAAGCTCTTATGGCTAGAAGACTAAGAAGGGGAAAAAGAAAATATAAAGGTAAACTCCCTATTATATGTTTTGCATGTAATAAAGTTGGTCATATAGCTGCTAGATGTCCTGACAGGAATGATAAAGATGAAGAAAGAAAAAGAAAACACAAAGATAGAAAAGATGACATAAGCTACCAAAGGCACAAAGACTAAAAAGGAAAAGGTAAGAAATCTTGTTATATTGCTGAAGAAGAAACTGACACTGATAGTGATGATTTTGAAATTGAGGTAGTCTATGTTTCAATGAAAGATGAATCTGATGAGGATGAGAAAACTGCATTGATCTCCTATGTGAACAAGAATGAAAAATGGATTATTGACAGTGGTTGTTCACATCACATGACTGTTGACAAGAGTAAGTTTGATACCTTACATCATTATAGAGGTAAAAGTGTAAAATTTGGTAATGATGCACCATGTCTTGTTAGAGGAAAAGGTTTGATTAAACTGACTGATAAGATCTCTTGTGAAAATGCATATTGGGTTGAAGGTCTAAATTATAATCTGCTAAGTGTTGCACAACTCAACAACATTGGTTACCAAGTGGAATTTCATCACAAGAAAGCTAAAATATTTGATGCTACTGGTGAACTGATCGGAAGTGGAGAATAGACTAGAGGTAACTTGTTCTATCTTGACCTATCTGAAGAAGCATGTATGGTTGCACAACATGATTAAATTTGGTTATGGCATAAGAGGCTATGTCATGCTAACTTTGATAATTTGGTAGAAATAAGTAAGAAGAAGAAAGTAAGAGTTCTACCTAGATTAAAGAAACCTGAGAATGTGATGTGCAAGGAATGCTACTTAGGAAAAATGACAAAGTCAAGTTTTAAGAGAAAATCCTTTACTTCTGAAAACATTTTAGATTTGGTTCATACTGACCTTTGTGGACCTATGGCTGCACAAATTTACTATGGTGCTAGATATTTTATCTTGTTTGTTGATGATCATACCAGGATGATGCATGTAATGCTTCTAAAATAAAAATCTGACACTTCTCAATTCTTTAAGTGGTATTTGGCTAAGGTTGAGAAGGAGACAGGTAGGAACCTAAAATGTCTTAGATCTGACCGAGGTGGAGAATTTACATCAAATGAATTCAATATACTTTGCAATGAAAAAGGGATCAAAAGACATATGTCTACACCTAGAACACCTCCACAAAATGGTATACTAGAAGAATAAGTTTACATAGAACAACCAGAAGGTTTTATTGATCCAAACAGAAGACACATGGTATGCAAACTAAACAATGCACTATATGGATTAAAACAAGAGCCTAGAGCATGGTATGAGAGATTGCATAACTACTTGATATAGATTGGATTTTCAAGAACAAATTACACAAACAATCTGTACATGAAAGATGAAGAAGGTAAATGTATCCTGTTGGCAAAATTTTTTGTGGATGATATTATTTTTGGTGGACAAGATGCTTTGTGTAAAATATTTTCAAATGAAATGCAAATTGAATTTGAAATGAGCATGTTTGGTGAGATCAAATTCTTTGTTGGTTTACAAGTATATCAGATGAAGAAAGGAATTTTCATTACACAGTCTAAGTATGTTAATGAAATATTGAAAACTTTTGGGATGGAAGATTCTAAACTAGTGAGTACTCCTATGGTTATTGGACAAAAGTTATCTAAGAATGATCATGTTGCAGAAGTGAACCAGACTTTGTACAGATCCATGATTGGAAAATTGCAGTATGTTGTACATAGTAGACCATATAGTGCACTAGTTGTTGGGATTGTGGCAAGATTCTCTGCCAATCCTAAGGAAACACACATGATGGCTATGAAAAGAATTATGAGATACTTGAAAGGGACTGCTAACTATGGGCTATACTACAAGAAGGATGAAATATTTGAACTAAGAGTATATACAAATGTTGATTCGGCAGGAAATATAGATGACAAAAAGAGTACTAGTGGTGGAGCTTTCTTTCTTGGATAGAGATTAGTCTCCTAGATGAGAAAGAAACAAAATTGCATTTCCCAATCTACTGCTAAAGCTGAGTATGTTGCTGCTATAGTAAACTGTTCAAATTTGGTATGGATAAAACAATTGTTGGTAGGCATGAAAGAAGAAATCACTAAACCTATTGTTATTTTTTGTGACAACACAAGTGCTATCAACATTTCCAAGAATCCAGTGATGCATACTAAGACCAAGCACATAGCAATCAAGTATCACTACTTGAGAGAATTGGTACAAGATAAAGAAGTTCAAATGGAATATGTGAATACAAAGGAATAATTAGCCGACATATTCACTAAAGATTTACCTAAAGAAGCACATGAGTATTTGAGAAGTCAATTAGGGGTCCTTCCCCTAACTGAAGCTTCCTAGTTAAGCTAGGAGCACTGCATCAAATATGCTACAACAGAATATTTGAAGATTGATGCAGAAGATTGTCAGACTTTAGGACTAGCCTAGAGTTGTGAAGAAGAGCAAAGACAAGGAATTAGTCATAAGAAAGATGATAGAGGGAGAAACACTGAGCTGCACAGATAATATCTACATCTGATGGATGTATGTTTTAGTTGTTGCTTTGGCATTTTTGTCAAAGAGGGAGATGAACTGAGATGATATAATAACACATAAAACTGAAAAGAAAAGTAAGGAGATGATGAACTGAAATGAAGGATCAGGATAGAGGGAGATCTAGATATTTCTAATGGTCACAGAAGTGAGGCTAATATAGTCTAAATTAGAATGAGGCTAAGGATATTACAAATTTTTTTTTCTTCTAATGGACAGATAAGTTTTTGGATTGGTTGGTAATCCATGTGTTATTTAGGTGATATCATATGGTGTTGCCATCAATGCCAAAGAGGGAGATTGTTGGAAACTACAATTGAAGCAATTGTTGTGTTGTCATTGATGTCAAACCTTAACTAGTAAGACTATTGCTACTTAGGAAAGTACTATATCTATTGTATTGTTGTGAAGAAGGGAAAGAAAGGATGGTAACAATAGAACCTAAGGAAAGGTTAAGTTATCTTGATACTACAAAGTGTACTTGACTATGTTGTACAATGATGAGACAATGTATTATTTATCTTAGTAAGATTGAAGATGAAACTGGTAGGCTTGACCTAGCAAAAATGAAGAAATCATGTTCAAGCCGAGTAATGTTAGTGTCGACCGAGTCAGTATATGCTGAGCAAAATTCTAGTGTCGATCGAACATCAGTTAATTGCCGAGAAAGATAGTATAAGCCGAGGAAACATTTTTAGTAATGACCAAGCTTTCTACATGGAGAATGAGTAGTTGATCATAGTATTGACCGAGCATCAATATTTTTATATTTGAAGAGAATTTAGATTTGGAGCCGACATTGTTGAATTCTTGGATTATGTAAAATGTGTTGACTTTATTTATTGATTGTTTGAAAGCATTGAATGCACTGAAAAACATTTTATTGTAAATCTTTAAGAGATTTGAGATGTTTCTAGTAAAGGAGCCAAAGAACATAAAGCAGGTAGATTCAATGAATCTGACCTAACCCTAAGATCTACGAAGGAGATTGAGTGGCAAAAGATGAGTTAACCTAATTGAGGAAGTATTAAGGGAACCTAAGCATTAGGTATGTGTGTGCATGGGTGAAAAGAGAATGCTGGAAGATCAGTAGATGTTATTAACAGTATAAATAGAAAAGGATGAAGGAGAAGTGTGGTGATTGCTTGAAGAAAAGTTCCGAGCAGATCAGAGATGGAGATGGAAAAGTTTCAAAGTCAGTAAACCAGTATTTGTATACAGAATTGGATCTGATATTTCCAAAGTGAGTTGTATGTTTTTCAGATTAATACTGATGCTACTTTCTAACCGTTTTAATAGTTAAAATCCTTTTAATAGAGGTTGACCTAACAGTCATATGTTTAAATCCTTTGAATAAGGTTGCATTCTAATTGAATGTATGTAAGTCCTATAACAAGGCTCACTTCTAACAAAGTGATTGAAATCCTTTAACCGAGTCACACCTAACAGTGTGTATTGTAACCTTTGATAGGGTTGGCTTTTAACTGAACTCACTTCAGAAGAGTGAAAATAATAGTAGCATGTTACAAAGTGGTTTTTCCCATATTGGGTTTCCACTATAAATCCTAGTGCCAATGCCTGTGTGAATGTTTTGGTTTAAACATTTCAATGTTTTACAAGTTAGATACAACTGGGTAGTGGATTGCAATGTTATATGTTTCTATTATAGAATAAGTGATGACCGAGTTGGTTTTGGTTGTTAGATCTGATTTAAAGAAAATTTTTTGAAGTTTTTTTTATACATTTGGACTTGAGAACAACTGATTCACCCCCCCTCTCTATTGTTCTAAATCATATTAAAAATTGGTATTAGAGCTTGGTCATAGGTTTGAATCCCCTCAGGTAATGTTGAGGGGGAGATTGTTGGGAAAATGGTTAGTGCTCCCCTCAGGATTCGTGACATGGTTTAACCACGTCCTTTGTCTTCTATAAGTCTAGTGGTTATATTGGGCATTAACAGGTCGATCTTTTGGTGCAACGACAACCCTAGCTTGTAACATTGATATCCTTGGTTATTTCCTTGATGTGACTGGTAACTCCTTTATGAATTATGTAATTGATTATTCTAATTTCTGAGGTAGGTCACCTTAGTAGACAACTTCTTCACTTGGTCAATCAAATCTTTCATTTCATCTCATTCTTCTTGAGTCCTTATGGAAGTGGTCATGTTCTAAAGAGAGATGGGTTGCACAGGTCCTGCTTGAGATATTGGAGCTCCTAGATGCATCACTACCTAATTAGAAGGAATGGTAACAAGATTAAAAGGAGCATAGTTCAACATCCCTTGATTCAATGTATTAGCATTTCAAAAATAAATAGGTTCTCCAACAACTATTGTTGGTGACTATAAACTAACTCTTTTAGCCTCAGTGTATGCTTGAATTAAACTAGTAGGGGTCAAATGAGTCTTCTAGATGAACATAGAAGTGAAACAATCCAAGATTGTGTAGTAAATAGGTCTTGCAACATCATCATTTATGAAGAAAGGATCACACAACCGTGAATAAGCCCTCTGAAATCTATTATTGAAAGCACCAATCGGTTCACATTATTTTCTTCTTTTCTCAATGAATTGCCTATACAGTTTGGTAGGGGTGATAGGAAATTTGAACTTCCCCAAGAATGGAGCCTTCATCTCTTGCCATGTTCAGATTGAATTCACAGGTAAATTAATATACCGATAAAATGCTTCTTCTCCTAGTGAATGTGATGTAGGAACATCCTAGGTGTAAGAGCAATCTTGCATCACCCAAAAATATTTCTGTTTGCTTTTCAATAAGGGCTATCTTGTACATAGCTTCTATTTATGGAAACTTACTATTTTTAGTAAGTTGGTCATATGATCTCGAAATGTTCTGATTTCATAGTTGGAGGTTCATCTCTGTCATTTCAGCCTACCAGTTGAGTTTCATTGCCACATCATCAGTATTGGTGAAGTTGTTGAGGTTTTTGGGTACAAAATCTTTCAGGTCAATTTTGAAGGCCTTAGAGGCTCTGGATCACGATCGATCCCCGGCTGACTGGCACTAGCGTGTGTTAGGTGCCGTAGATCTTGTCATGGCATTTCTGAAAAGTGGTTACAATAGAAAAATGGAGTTACGATTAAAAATTTATGGCCTCCGAAAGTTGGGTTACCTAAAATCACATTTTGTTATTTCTTTTGAGCCGACCTTATTGTAATAATTGTGAAAAATAAATAATTCTATGTCTAGTCGGCCTAAAGGGCTAAATTTCTAGAACCTTCTCGGGCGGTGGAAATTGCCTATATAAGAAAGGTCTATAGTGTTGTCTTAGGCAGTTCAGGATAGTTCTGGGTAGCAAATCTGGGTATTGATTTGAGGCTTTCTCCTACAGAATATTGTAAGGGAATGCCCATGTGGCTTTGCATATTGTAATTCTAAAAAAATTGTAATTCCACATATGTGGAGATAATAAGAAGCCAATTTTTTGTTCTTACATATGGCTATTGTTTCTCTATTTCTGTTATGTGTTTGTGGTGTTAAGGGGAGCACCTTTCATCAAGTGGTATTAGAGTTGGAGTTCTTGAGTGTGTAAATAGATCGCTGATTTTGAGGCAGTTTGGACGAGGACCGTGGGTTAGGGTTTCTATGTAAACAGATTACCGACTGTGAGGTAGTTTGCACCAGGACCGTGGTTAGGGTTTTAGCGAGAAGCGCAAAAATCCCTCCATGAAGGGAACATGGCAGAAGAGCTGGTGTTGTAACACCTGAGGTTAGGGAACTGTAGAGACAAGTGCGAGCATTGCAAGAGGAGATTTGCAGAGAAATGAATCTTAATGTCAGAGACGAAAGCAAGGATGAAGCCAAAGAAGAAGATCAAGAAGGAGAAGTTGAAGTTGTGAACCAGGAGGAAGAAAGACTTTTTCGAGCCATTTCAAAGATTGGGAAGAGACCTAAGATTGAGGTTCTGACATTTTCTAGAAATCTTGACAAAGAGGAATTGATCGACTGGATCAATGAATGTGAAGAATATTTTGAGTATGAAGATATCGAGGATCTTGATCGGGTCAAGTTTGCAAAGGCCAGACTAAAGGGTCATGTGAAGATCTAGTGGCAAGAGATTCAGTTGGAGAGAAATCGAAGAGGAAAGGATAAAATCACAAGATGGGGGTGGATGGTGGATAAATTGAAGTGATAGTTCATCCCTGTTGATTATGAGCTTGACCTACTGAGGAAAATGCAAAGTTTGAAGCAAGCAAGAAGATCTGTTCAGGAGTATACAGAGGAGTTCTATCAAATCCTCATTAGAATAGGCCATGTAAAAGCTGACAAGGAGAAAGTTATCCGTTACCTTAATGGGTTAAGGCCAAGCATTCAGGAAGAATTGAATCTGGTTCGAATGAACAGTATTGAAGAGGCATACCAGTTTGCCCTAAAAGTAGAGGAAAAGTTGAACAAGAAGTTTGAGAGAAGACAAAGCGGAAGAAGTTGTGATGGAAGATCTGGTGGACGGTCATATGGAGACCGAAATGAAGATCTAAAAAAGTAGGATGAGGCTAGTAACAGTCAGAATCAAAGAGGAGATAATTCCAATCTTTTCCATGATCAAAATAATAGAGATCAGAGAGGAAGAAGAGGACAAGAATCAGGAAGAGGAGGCTTCCGTGGAACATGTTTTCACTATGGAGAAGAAGGTCATAGGGCATTTGAATGTCCTCAATGCCAAGGATGGACGGATAGGAGGAATGAAGGCTAGGCCAGAGTTGCACATATAGATGAGGATGCCAGATCATCAAATTCTGAAGATGCTGAAAGAGGAGAAACGTTGATTAACAGAAGAGTCCTATTGAGTGGTGAAAATGAACCTGAGCAAAGAAGAAGCCCGTTTTGCACTAGGTGCAAGTGTGAGGGTAAGTGTTGTGATGTGATTATTGATAGTGGCAGTACTAACAATTTGGTGTTAGAAGAGATGGTGACAAAGTTGAAGCTCAAGAGGAAGAAACATCCACATCCATATCAGGTTGCCTGGGTGCAGGATGACCACAAGGTCATGGTCAGTGAACAATGCCTAGTGAAGTTCAAGATTGGCGAATACCAAGATGAGGTACTATGTGATATCATATCTATGGATGCATGTCACATGTTGTTGGGTAGGCCGTGGTAGTTTGACAGATGTGCAGTACAAGATGGTTGTGTGAATACCTATTCCCTGACAAAGGATGGAGTGTGACATAAGCTAAAGCCATTGAACGAGACTGAAGAAAAGGTATGTGGTAATGCAAGAATAACATTTGTTGATGGAAGAAAATTCCTAGATGGTATGAGGCATGAGCATGTGTGTTTTACCTTAATTTCAAAGGTTGGGTAAGAGGAAGTAGAAGATGTACCTGTAGAAGTTGGAGAATTATTGAATGAGTTTCAGGATATTGTATCTAATAATGTGTCTGATGGATTACCACCAGTAAGAAAGATCAGTCATCAGATGGACTTGATTCTAGGAGCCAATTTGCCAAAATAGGCAGCACACAGAATGACACTAGTAGAAAGTGAAGAGTTGAAGATATATTTGAAGTTTAGTTCATCACATCATCCACAGATTGTATATGGAAGTAGTCCTAGAAATGCATTTGAGTTGAGGAAGATAGATAAAGGAGAAATAAGTAGTGCTAAAGCTGAGGATTTTGCAGAACATTTGAAGAACATCCATGAAGAGGTGAGGAAGCATATTACCAAGATGAATGTGCAGTATAAGGCTAAGGCAGATGAGAAAAGGAGGCATAAGGAATTTCAGGTTGGAGATGAAGTTATGGTTCATTTGCGGAAGGAAAGATTTCCAGTTGGTACATATAATGAGTTGGAAATGAAGAAGTTTGGGCCATGTAAGAAACTGAAGAACCATGATTCAGGAAATGCATATGAGGTCGAGTTTCCTACTGAGCTGAATATTTCACTAGTATTTAATGTTTCAGATCTGACAAAGTATCATGAAGGAGGTGTTGAAGATGAGGTTATAGCAGCACAGTGGAGTATTCCAGCAACCAGTTCAGATATCAAGGAGATTGAAGACATATTGGATTTTGATGTTGGCAGAAGCACAAGGAACAAGACATATGAAGAGTATTTGGTCAAATGGAAATGATGACCTATTGAAGATTCATCATGGCTAGCAAAGGAGGAGGTTAACCGTCTTGGTTTTCCTCTGCACACCTAAGTCATGACAGGGTCACTTCTCAAATTACCCCAGGTGTCTGATGCAGGAGCATCCTGGGTGTAAGAGCAATCTTGCATCACCCAGAAATATTTCTGTTTTCTTTTCAATAAGGGCTATCTTGTGCAGAGCTGCTATTTATGGAAACTTACTATTTTTAGTAAGTTGGTCATATGATCTCGGAATGTTCTGATTTCACAGTTGGAGGTTCATCTCAGTCATTTCAGCCTACTAGTTGAGTTTCATTGCCACATCATTAGTATTGGTGAAGTTATTGAGGTTTTTGGGTATGAAATCTTTCAAGTCAATTTTGAAGGCCTTAGAGGCTTTGGATCGCAATCGACCCCAGTTGATTGGCACTAGCACATGTCAAGCATTGTAGATCTTCTCATGGCATTTCTGAAAAGTGGTTACAATAGAAAAATAGAGTTACGGTTAAAAAGTTATGGCCTCTGGAAGTTGGGTTACCTAAAATCATATTTTGTTATTTGTTTTGAGCCGACCCTATTGTAATAATTGTGAAAAATAAATAATTCTATGTCTAGTTAGCCTAAAGGGCTAAATTTTTGGAACCTTCTCGGGTGGTGGAAATTGCCTATATAAGAAAGGTCTGTAGTGTTGTCATAGGCAGTCCGGGACAGCTCTGGGTAGCAGATCTGGTATTGAATCGAGGCTTTGTCCTATAGAATATTGTAAGGGAATGCCCATGTGGCTTTGCATATTGTAATTCTAAAAAATTTGTAATTCCACATTTGTGGAGATAATAAGAAGCCAATTTTTTGTTCTTGCATATTGTTGTTGTTTCTCTATTTCTATTATGTGTTTGTGGTGTTAAGGGGAGCACCCTTCATCAGAATATGGAAACAATCGGCATGCCACATCTTCATCTTGAACCTTTATGTTCTTTAGAGAATCTTTGAAAGTCTTTACGTGTTCATTAGTAGTGTGGTTGATGTCATTCACAAAGAACTTAGAGAAGAAATGCTTAGGATTCTTTAGCATGTGATTGTAAGCAAAAAAAATTGTGAGAGGTGACACATTCTGTGGATGCCATTGTTGTTCCATTGTTGGGACTTGTTGTTGGATGGTTATAGGTAAAATGAATTGTATAGGTATTTGTACTATCAACTATTAAATTTTTGTAGGTCCTTGTTTAACTCCTTGAGTAGTTCATTGTGTCTGGCATTGTTGTGGTGGAGTTTGAAATAGTCTTGTGATATTCGTTACACTTGGTGAATTCTGGCTTGTAGATGCTTCTTTCTTTTCTTGCCTAGGCTTTGGATCAAAATTTAGTTCTTGTAGTTCTTTTGCTTCCAAAGTAGGTCTCAATATTTTTCATTGTACCTTAGGCGAGAATGTATTAATGCACTCTAGTATGTGAAATTTACTTCAATTCCTTCTTATAGTTGCCAAAGGGTGTTGATTCCTCTAAATGATCAATGCTCTTTGGACAACTACTTCAATCCTTTGACCCTTATCTTCTTCTTCTAACAAAAATATCACTTGCATATACTCATTTGCACTTCTCTTAAATTTCCAGGTGAGAGAGTTCAATCATGTGATGATGTATTCTTGGTCATCTGCAAATTCGAGATTAGATTGAAAGACTAGTACGATGTCTCTATGCAGGAGCACCATATTGATTCATGTCATGCAATTTTTAACACATAATTATGTGCGGCCCTCCTTCTAGTGCCAATTTTTGCTCATGCATGCCATATGACTCACCAAACAGTAGAACAAAATACCGAAATATCTTATCCTCTCTTGAACAAAGTACCACATATACCAAGATTGCAGGAAGATCATATAGTAACTCCAAGGTTCCCCGACTCATGAATAAGCTCGGTGGTAAATGTGATTTTTTGATGCTCACAAGGGGCCTTACATTTTCAATTATGGAATGATTTTAATTCATGATGAATGTAGGTGCTATTAAAATATTTGCAATGAAGTACTATTTTTTGTATTTTTAACTATATATATGCTTAAATGAAAGGTGTTTATGGTTCAGAGATACTAATCTACTCCTAAGGGATGCGATAGTAAATATAGTACTTTGATAGACAAGTTCCTCAATTACTGAGTCCCATTTCGCCAAGTCAAGCTATAACTACACATGGATTGGTGCAATATTCAAATGTTTGTGCGAATGATAGAATTTAGGCACACAGGGATAGGGGTTCAGACTAACTTTGCACAACATTTTAGAATCACTAAAATGTAAAATTATGAGCCAAAGGAACTCATCAAAACACCATCATATTAATACAATCACAACACTTCATCTACTATACTTAATCTATATCAGGGAATTATGAAACCCAAAAAGCTTCAAAACACTTCAAATCATCACCTCACATCAATGAAAATTTAATTACCTCAATATCTCTTAGGAAACAATCTCAAAATTTTCTCCTTACAAATGAGAAGAAGAGGTCTTTATATATGTCCTTGAAAACAACAAGCAACCCAGATTAAAACAATGACCGATGGCCCAAAATTTTCCACATAATCCCTAATTATGGTTAGGGCACAGAACATAGAATCTACATTAATGTAAAAACAATCCACCACCATAGTGGGCAATAAATTCTCACTACACATGCACACTCAAAAGCAAAGTGAGGTGTAATAAATGACCATTACGTGCTCCCACTATGTATTAAATGCACATGTTTTCTATCTTTTACCTCTCTTCTTGAAGGCCTAGAATCTATCTAGTACTATTTCCAATTCTTCCATGTTGATGCTAGGTGTTTACTCTTTCTTTAACTCTAAGAAAACCATTTCTCACTCAAACTTCTTGAAACTATCATCCCAATTCGGCACCAAGTCTTGAGAAGTGTGTATATCATTCAAGAATATAGAGAGGTTCTCATAATCATGCTTCGTGAAGAATATCATCTCAAAATATTCCTCCAACTTTCCCTTCAGGTTGCATAGAGTTATCTCTTCTTCAATGAGCCTTTATGATAAAAGCAAGGTGACATTGTTGGAAACCTCATGTCGAATATTGCCAACTATTTACTTCAGTCTAGTGGATTCCTTACCAAAATGCTCAAACATTTCCTTGGCCATAAGTTTTGCACCATACCATATCTAAAAAGTCATATTCTTCACCTTCTTTGACAACCCTTCCATCAATCAATTTCTCGTTAGGTGTCTCCATCAGCTCATGTAATTCTATAATTATCTCATCTCTATAGATGAGCTCATCCTCCGAAGATCCCTCTATACACTAAATTTGGGAAAGGATTGAAAGTTCTATGTTATGTATCTACCCCTAATCTTCAATGTGTTTGTAGGCCTCACTTTGTATACCTTCGATCCAAATCTCTACAACTTGTGTAGTCCATCTAACTCGGTCTATCCCTTCTACTAACTCCATTGGAACAACCTAACAAATGGATAATGCACCCTCCTCACTAACTAGACGGGAAAAGATGCTTATATAGTCACATAGGGCCTTAATTTCACCCTTGTAGCTCTGATATTTCTCCACAAGATTCTTCATTTTGTCCTTAATTGCCTATGTGGAGTTATCAAAATCCTTCATGACCTATGTCTTGGATGCATGGCCTAAATCAATCTTAGTTACATTATATTCCTCCATAGAAATTCAAACATTTTCTTTATATACTACTGGTATTGCAAATTGTGGGATCTTGGATCCTAATTCTCCTCAGATAATATTTTTGATCTTCTTTGCCTTTTCCTTCTCATTTGATTGGTTGACTATGTCTAGGATTTCCTGTAGTTCAACTGCTGGGTCAACCCCATTTTCTTGGCTTCACTGAATCCTCTCTCTCATCCACTCTAGAATATCTACATTCTAATCTCTCTATACAACCAACTGCTCTTATCCTTGGAATATTCTAATATCAATCTCTTCCTCCACCCATAGAATTTCTATTGCTTCCATAGGAAGTACAACTTCTACTATGAGAAATCCTTCTTCTACTATAGGATCTTCTACCTCTATTTCACAAACTTCCTATTCCATCATCTCTCTTTCTAGAAGCATTCCAAGACTCTCTGTGGTAGTGATATCACATTCTATGCTCCTTATTTATGGAAACCCTTCATTAGCATTGATACTCAATCTATCCTAAATATATCTAATCTCATGTTCTTATTCTATTATGCTCCTACCAGTATCTACTTCCTTCCTAGAGAAATTTCCTATTTCATGCACACTCGGAGTCTGGCTAGGTGAGGATGACACGTTTTCATCCCTCTTCATGTTATGTGGTTTTTCATCAATATAAAGGTCCAATCTCCTCTTTGCATGTATTTCTTGAGAAAAACCTTTATCCTTTCTGCATTCTGCACTACCGAATGGAATTTTGCATTCTTCCATTTTTCTTCCTTCTGGATGCCTCAATCACTCATCACTCAGTGCTAGATGGCCCATCAGCTGGTATGCCCATCATTCCTTCGACACAGTCACCTAGTGAAATCCAGGACCGATCTAGACAGAGTGTTGTGGTCTAGAACTTATTTCTTCAACCAATCATAGACGTCAATATTCTTAGGGCAATATCCTTTCTAGACCACATTTAACTCTTCTTCCATCTGATCAAGAATATGAAAGGTTTTGCATGTCCTAATTAGGTTCAGTGGAAATTTGGAATGTATTTTTTTGTTTAAATCATGCTCGTCTACAACATTTAACAAAAAATCCTCAAGGTGAACCATATATGCTAATATCTAATCCCTTCCATTGACTGTATTTTTTTGTAAGGCTCAAAGTCCAGCCTCTCTACATAGAACAGAAGACGGAAGAACAATAATTCATCATGAGACCTCTCATCTTCTTTTAGGCATGGGCACATTTTAGCTTCATCATTGCCTATAGAAATTGGAAAATCAAGTCCCAGTTTCTTCTTCCCTTTCTGAATCTTGTCATCAATAGTTTCCTGTCACGTGGTCTCTAGAAGGACCATCTTGTCTTTTTGATATCTAGGAGGCTTGTATGGTAGTTCTAAGAATTATTGAAGCTTGATGTACGAGAAATTAGGAAACTAAATAAAACATGCCCCATATTCTTCTACCAATTTTATGGCTTCTGTGGATAACCACACATGTAGCTTCTTCTACAGAGTTCACACAATATGCTTTGCAAATGTGTCATTGATCTAGACACAATCATCAATTATGTGCAGAGGAAACTGAGGATAGAAATAATATACTTTCAATCGTTGAGTTCCACTCTTGATTTATCCCTTGCATCTCAACCCATCATATCTTTTTTCCCATGCTAACATGTAGATGACATACGAACTCATGTAAAATTTCTTGGTCTTCTCCAAGTTCTCTAACTACTCACTCAAGTTATCACTAATCAACCCTACCCAGTCTACATTATGTTTTCCACTACCTGCTTAATAAAATACCAAATCTAGATTTCGAATAGATAGGAATGAGGTAGGCCAAATATTCTTCTCAATATCATTATCATATCACTATATTCTTTGTAAAAATCTAACCATATCAAATCCTTGGGAAACTTATAAAAATGAGACCTATTCTTCTACAACCACTTGTTTATAATCTCTTCACAATACTAAATTCAGGAAGTGAAGATTATTTATGCTTTCTCCTTTGTTTTCATTAGGCCACTCTTGAAGAGGAAGGAATTCCGAAGGCCTCCAAAATAGCTAGTGGAGAAAGGTCTACAAGTAAGTTTCCCTCAGCATCTCTGATCTATTTATCTTTGGCATGGTAGTTCCTTGCACATTCCCAAATCAACTCAGGATGTTGGAAGGCAGGAAGGAATCTAGTTGCAGCCACTATACCACTATTTATGATCTGGTTGGCTAAGTGAGTCAGATGATGTTCCTTATATCCAACCATCCTCTTATGAAATTCATTCAGGTCAAGGCATCTGAGGTTGGTGTCACTAATTTATGATGATATTGACATGATCTTGGATTCCGAATAGAATCTACTCTACTCATTCTTTATCAACTCCCTTTTGGTCATGTTTGTTCCTCTAGGTTCTACCATCTCGTTCTCCTACAAAATAGAAAAGAAAAGAATATAACAACATGCAAAAAAATAAAAGCTAGAAGAATTTATCCAAAAGAAGATTTTGGAATTTCAATTGTTTTGCATTTTCCTCTGGAATACGAATTTTTTTCTTCCAATAAATTGTGCCTTTTCACAAACTTTCTCACTTACTAAAAAAAATCCCCTTTTTCTTGGAATACTACAATTTTTCCTGAAAATAATTTTCACACTTCCCAAGAAAATCCATGCTTTTCTCTCTCTCCAAGAAAATTCACTAACTTTTCCAAGATTTTCTCTCCAAAAACAAATTCTCACCATCTCTTTCTCAATCTTGCTTCTTAGGTTGCCCTCAAAATTTGTGTGTGAAAAATAAATTGAGAGAGACTCTCTTTTATAAACTTGAGAACCCTTGAAAGATTCTTTAAAATCAAACCACCAAATTTAGAAGATTCTGCTTTTAAAGAGATTTTACGCCATTTATCACCGTTTTTCTTCTAGCCTTTTGGGCAATTTCTAATTTGAGTGTCTGACTTCATGGAGAATTTTTATTCAATTGATCTTCTTTCCAACTTTTTGATCGCTTTAAAAAAATATTAATTAAATATTAATACAAATCAATATTTAATTAATTTAAGATTTTTTAAATCCAGAGGTAATTTTTGACTTTTATTTTTTCTCTTTTTTTTCTTTCCAGATAATAATTAATTAAATATTACTATTTATTTAATTCAGTTGTAACCTAAAAAAAGCAATCTTTTAACTTTGAGAATTAATCAATTAAATAAAAAAATCAATATTTAACTTCTTTTGAGCACTTTATTTCAAATTTTTCAAAATTCTTTGAATTTTCCAAAATTTCCCAAGATTTTCACTTTTCCATGTCTCTAAGTTTCGAAAAAAAATTGTTTTTTCTCACACTTTGGAATATTTAAGATCTCCAAATTTTGAGTTTTCCAAAACTTCGACAATTGAAATTTTTCTGAGTTTTTCAATTTTTACGATTTTGGAAAATTTTCTTTTTGATTTTGAAAATTTTCAATTTCTACGAATTTTTCGAGAAATCCTTTTTCTCCAAAATTTCAATTTTCAAGATTTTTTAGAATTTCCAAGGTTTGAAATTTTCTGAAATCTTCCAAGATCAAAATTTTTGAACTTCTCTTGTGTTTTGGAATTTTTCTTCGATGATCGATTTTGAGTTCTCCAAATTTTCCAAAATTGTGACAATTCCAATTTGTCCAAGTTTTTCTATTTTACAAATTCACTAACTAGATGTTAAACAATTTTCCATAAGTTTAATTAATTAAATTTTAATCTTATTAGCTTGAAATTTTATTTGTTAAAGTCTTCACTTTATTTGAAATTCTCATTTGCGATATTCAAAATGGATCATTCCTTGCCTCGAGAGCATTTGAGGTAGAGCTAAGGATTTTATTTTTAAAAAATCCATGATTGTGTGTTTTTTTGCACTCTAAGCACATTTTGGCATGGGTAGGATTTTATTCTTTTAAACATTCCTTCACCGCTATTGTTTTGTGCTCCAAGCGCACTTTACGCTCCTACGTGAACTTTATCCCTCTTAATATTTTGTGACTTATGTGGAAATGCGCTCCAAGTGCACTTTGGCTTCGTTTGAATTTTTTTTTGCGTTGAAATGTGCTATGTCTGAATATCTTGGGCTTCCACCATGTTTACAGCCTTGTGAAATGTTATTTCCTGCGCTTCGGGCTTCATTTGGAATTGCTCCTTTATCTACCATTCTCCACGATGGGCATGACTAAAGGGCCATCAACGAACCTTTTTCCGAATTCAGCACATGACGTGCTGGGTAAGATTGAGAACCTTGGTAGGACTTTGTGTTTGGAGCGTGATAAAATTTTTATGGCAACACATTCTTTCTTCCCCGATTGCTCTATCTCATGATTGTTTTTCTCTTTCATTTCATCATGAATGAATATTATCAGAATCATAATCTTCTTGGCCTTAGTCTGTTCATGAGATTTGTGTGTTAGGCGTGCACTTGGATGTTTAATCTAGAATCCTCTCCTTTTCTCATTATATCTAATGTTTATAATATGTTTTGGCATAATTCTCCCATATACATTTGTAGGGACCAGGTCAAGATTGGGTGATCTTCATGAATCACTCTTCCTTTCTCTGTATTCTAGAATGAATGCCATTTTTGTTCTAAGTTCATACAAAGACTTCTAAGGTTGCAAAACTTTTTCTTGAGAGCACACATCTTTGGTGTCAGTAGATCTACGAGCATCCTAGAGAATGATTATGAAAATAAATTTCAATGTTTTGATGCTACAAGTTGCTTCCATTGTGGATTCCTCTTTATACATTTCTTCACTCAAGTCAAACTGAGACTTCTTAGCATTTTATGATGCTTACTAGTTCTGGGCTTGACCCACACTTAGTTCTCTCAACTCATTCCTCAAGTATCTTAATTGATGCTTGGACTTCAAAAGTTATTCACTTGTTCTATTCAAAAGATTTAGAACTCAATACCTCGCTCAATCCTACAATTCTGAGGACCATCTCAAAATTGAAACCAAAACATGACTGCAAACTTTGTCAAAATTTATTTCTTCTCAAACGGAATAGAAGGACTTCTTTGGAGACCAATACAAGAGCTATCTGGACAAACCAAAAGAGGGGCAAGCTACCTAAAGGAGAGTGGTCCTCTCTTAATGGGTGATGCGTGAAAAATGTCACAATACTACTGTAGATAGTTTAGATGGGGTCAGCTGAATGCATTACACACATTTACCCATTCGCTTATCCCTCATTCTAAAAAGTTTCATCTGATAACCTCTTGAAGTATGCCTCACATGTAGTGTGGCATATTTTATTTTATTTTACTTCTCTGACAAGTCATAGAGACTTGTATCATTTATTGAAGTCATTTCAAACATTTATAGGAGATGGGTGATATATAAGGTATGTAGTATCTTACCTTTGGAAGAATAATATTCTTAAATCTAACACATATCAAGCCATGTATTTCTCTCATTTTTTGAGGGGATGAAACCTGCATTTAGTCTTAACCCTACTAGTATGGATTGAATGAAGATATGATTTCTAAGAATTGGTGGTAGTTAGAAGCAGTTTATTATTTTCTTATCCAATTTTTGTTCTATCACTGTTGTTTTCTAGATCCTTGAAAATATAATATATTGAATAGGGTTTAATGAATTATAAAAATTCTTATCCTTCTACATAAGTGCCTACTATCTCATCATATATTTGAGTTTGTTTTGTGGTGATTATAATCTACGATTAAATTTTCTGTGGTGATTTTTGTCCTATAAAGAAATACACATTTATATTTATTAACATCATTATGGTGTAGAAAAATCAGATCTTAAATGAAATTTTTCTCCTCCAAGCTCATTACTTGGGCTCATTTATAGAAAGAGGGAATGTCTCTTAACACCCATAAAATATAAACCTGATTTTTAGGCTTTAATTACCAAATGGCATTCTAATTTTGTTGCATGGATAAGATTTAACTAATAATCAACTTTTCTAAACATTGATGGCTACATAGATGATATAGGGAGGATATGATGAGGCATTTGAGAGAGGATATGCAAAAAGTGATAGAGAATATTACAGCACAAGTGATACCCAGGAAGATTTACAACTTCAAGGCCGAATTACCAATAACTTGGAGACCTGAAAAAATGTAATTTTTTAAAGTTTTCATTCCATATTTTATATTCTCATATATGTATATATCTAATACCCCATCAGGGAACCCAGGAGAATTTAACCTAATAAATGCCACTAAGGTTACATAATAATATTTTTCCTCAAGTGTTTACAAAAATGATGATAACAATGCGGAAGTAATACAATAATGAGATACAAACAAGTACATATGCACAAGTCAATTACAATTAACAATCCTCGAGGTTCCCATGACGTAGAATCACGTATAACAAAATAAATATTTAGATTAATAATAATTACAATTAACTCATATGAATAACAAGTACATCCAATACCATAAGGTATACACAATGATATAACATCGTCTACACAAGTCATAGGGTATGTCACAAAAATCAAATACAAAATATAGTACAATACCAGCAACTATGAAGCATTGATACAAGATATGATCATGCACATCAAAGGATAGGAATGAACAAACCTCCAATGAAGATTAAGATGAAGGTAACATGAACAATTATATTCCAGTACTACTATAGGAACATCAAAATCTCAAATGGTAAAAGAAAACACTACCAGCTGACCTTGTGGAGCCAAAGGTCCACTCCCATCGTGCTAAGGAGATAGCAACAAACCCCACTCGGATAACAAACTCAATCAAAACAACTTGACAAAGGTCCTGAAGGATTTCTAACTCAAAGGTACCACCAACTAAAGATAAATAAACATCAAATAACCAACACGTACCAAAACACCAAATACCATAATATTGAAAACATACATAATTACCAAATAATATAAAATAACCACCAAGTAATAATGAGAAAATAAGAATACACCACTAGAGGCAAATGCATAAACTATGGAGGAGACTTAGGCTATATACTATGGGAGTGTCATCACATGGACAACTACTTGAGTTACCCTGGACTGGTCTCTCTAGAAACCAGACCCTAAATATTTTATTAGGTTGAGTTACCCTAGACTCTCCATGCTGGACCACAGACCCTCAACATGACCCATGCAGAACCAAAATACCCTCTCATGAAGATGAGGAATTATAATCATACCTAGTCTCTACGTATCATCTCATTCCCATCCTTAGCCTATAAAAGCACTCAAGGCATGGGCGAGGCATCAATGATCAATCTTGTATTTAATGTTGTCCCCAAGTTTTATTATTAGGTTATCACTTATTAAAGAACTTATGATAGGTTACTCTGGTACTGGCCTCTTTGGGCCCCAGACCCCTATTGTAAGCCACTCCCCTAAAATGCTCCTATTTAACCACCCCTAGGATCACAACCATCAAATAACCACAAATGTTCTAGAAAAGTAATATAATCAAATCTCGGTCTATCAAAGACATCAGGGACACACATTGGCCCTAAACCAACCATCATAGAAAGTACAATTAAAACATATGTGCAACCAGAAATATATAATCTTGAAAATAATCCCCTAATAAAATGTAAACAAAACTCTAAAAAGATGACAATCGCTTCCCAAATCCTCTGGTTATAGCAATTCCCCCATATAGTTTTACTGTCCATTAAAAAATAAAAATAAAAAATCTACATGTATAAACAATACAATAATTTTAAATCAATAAGTGCACTTCAATTAACATTAAATAATATAAAATAATACTATTAAATGATGTAATTAATTTAAAACATAACTAGTTCGACTCAACCAATGTCTGAAAATATGAAGCCAAGAAAGACCCTGGCCAACCTTCAGAATCTAAGCCTTCAAACAATCACAAAACAATGCCCACCAAAATTATATTACAAAAAATCTTCTAATTCTTCTAAAGCTCCTCCAAAACTTGATAGACATAATAAAAATAATACTCAAAATCCCTACATAAAGAAGACCTCTCACACCTAAGGTTTCTAAAACATGCAAACCCTAAAGAAGAACTCATCTCTCTCTCTAGTTGCATGATAAAATAACTCAAACATAAATAATCCACTTTTAAAATAATACTCTAACTCAATTTTTATCTTTAATTATAATCTTAATCTCACTTAAACTAAATGTGCAACTTAAATTACATATAATTATTTAATTAATTAATTAATTCTTTTAGCACATAATTAACAATACAAACTAATAATTTAAATATTAAATAAATCAACTATGCCCTTTAAATTATATTAGGATTTAATAATTAATTAAACCCTTTAACTCCAAATTTAAATCTTTTAAATTTAATCATCCAATTAACAAAGGTATTTAGTTACCCTTAATAATTAAATATACTCTATATCTAATATTTCCATATTCATAAAAATGTAAATATTCAAATCTCAAAATTACTCCTAACTTAATTAATTAAATCAAATAATTCACACAAGCAAATCGAGTTGACTCCCAAAACTTGAAAAATGACTAACTCTATATCAAACAAACACCAAGGAAGGGCTCATGAATTCACGTCACCTTGATGCATTCGAATGGGTAGAAACACATACTTGCCCAATATTTAGGACAACTAATAGTTTAGTGTTGGGATTTGGATTTGTATGTTATCTTCCCTCTCTTACCATTGAGATTTTGTGATAGGGCATGCACATCTTGGAAATTAAAGGAAGTCGATGTCCGGTACCTATAACTTGCATAAAATACAAGCATGTACATACATGTATAAATATAAACAAGCAATGACAAGGATCAGTTGGTCGTGTGGATCTCACAAGCAAGTAACTGCGACTTCGTCCCTCAACCACATTAAGCACGTCAAATAGAAATATAAAACATGGACATCGACCATACACATGCAAGTATGGGGTCAGTAAAACCATAAGCATTCATGATAACCTAGCATATGAATCATTGAAATGAAATAACCATCATATATATATATATATATATATATATATATATATATATACACACACACATACATATAACATCATCATCTGGATTTAATCAACAGAAAATTAACTCATAGGCATCTAATTCATGATTATATTCAATAAAATGTCATACATTCATAAACCACAACTATCCCTGATATAAATAGCGCTCACACATGAAAATGGCCTAAAAGAGTTTGGCGAAAGAAATTGAAAGGAAAACTATGGGAGGGGAATTAAATCCACCTCCCCTAAAATTAGGCTTATTCCTAGAGTTCTACAAACAAAATAGAGATATAAATCTGAAAATCTTGATGCACCCTACTAAGTGATAAAAGACTCAACGTTGCAGGACCCTTTCCTTCTCCATGGAATGAACTATGTGGATCATTCCTAGTTGTGAACACCTTGTGGGACCTATCAACATCCCCAACTGTAGGCTCAGAAGTTGCAAGCCTCTGTCTTGAAAACTATGTTGAATAATTAGCATAATTGACAGCAATGTGGCCATGCTTCCCAGAAGAATAAAAACTGCCTCTACTACCTCCTCTCCCAGTTGAAGGTACACTAGACTAATGTAAACTATGTCCACTAAAATCCTGATGTGAACTCTGAGCTGGTTGATCATTCTGATTACGTATACTACACTGCCAGTTGTGATAGTTCCCTGATTGAGAACCACCACTATTACCATGGAAGAATTTCTTGTTCTTCTATTTTTATTACCTTTTAAAAAGGTGGGAGGATTCCTAGAGATTTATGCACCTTGATAAGGATTTTCCTTAGGCCCTGAAGAAGGGCCCCTAGACTGAATACCAACTCGTCCACCATGACCTCTAGCCAAGTTCTCCTCAATCAAAGTAGCCTTAATGACCATGTCCTTGAGAGTCTTACATTCAAAAACCATAACACCCCCAACAATGCGACTATTAATTCCTTTAATGAAATGTTACACCATTAGTGGTGACTTATAATCATAACCTGCATATGGCTTGAGATCTAATAAATGACGCACATACTCCTGGACACTCATAGTCAACTATCATAGATTTTGGAACTCATCTACACACTTTTTTTTCCACTACTAAGATAAAAATGCTCTTAGAAGTTCTCAAGAAATAACTCCCAAGTGACATTATCCATGCTAAGCACTAACTTTTTCTCCTCAATCTTCCACCAAGTAGCTGCAAAACCTTCGAGGTTCATGATGGCACACCTCGCCTTGACATTTGTATCAAATTTTTGCATATAAAAGCACCGATCAATGTCATAAGACATATCTCTGCCTCAAAACCAGTATCCAAAAAATTGAAGGGAGGAGGTCATGATCTAAGGTGATCTCTCATCTAGCTTGCTTTAGTGGTCTCATAACCAAATTTAGTTTCCTTCCTCCTAGGACTCCTGGATCTCTATCTCTCCTCATTCCCAGAGTTATGTGATTCCTCTCTCTCAACCCTGTTAAGGATAGGTAGACACTGTAGAATAGCTTGAAGTATCTACCTAGTGTCAGGTTCTCTAGAATCACCCTGCTTCTCACCACTATCCTCACACAAAATCTCATCTCTATGACTCGCAAGATGACTATGAAGCCTACTCCTTCCATGTCCTCTACCATGACCTCCACTATGGCCTCTACCAATAGATCTAGTCTCGGTGACCATCTTTCCTACAACATCCAAAAAGAAGAATAATATCACAAAAATAATTAAGAGAATAAAAACATGATGCATATTCATAATATTTTTTAATACAGTGTGTTATATGTCTAAGCGTGGTTTCAAGTTTTGACAGATTAGACATCTAATGGACATACAACTTCCCAGAGTTACCAGTGTAGAAACTTTGGCTCTGATACCAAGTGTAATGCCCCGCTAGGGAACCTTGGAGAATTTAACCTAATACATGTGCTAATATTACAAAATAATTTTTTTCCTTAAGTTTTTACAACAATGATGATAATAATGTGAAATCAATACAACCGTGAGATACAAACAAGTACTTATGCACAACTCAATTACAGTTAACAATTCTTGAGGGTCCCATGATGTATAATCACATATAACAAAATAAATATTTAGATTAGTAGTAATTATAATGAACTCATATGAATAACATGCACATCCAATACCATAAGGTATACACAATGATATAACATCCTCTAGACAAGTTGTAGGGTATGTCACAAAAATTAAATACAAAATATAGTACAATACATGAAACTCTAAAGCACTGATACAAGATATAATCATGAACATAAAAGGATAGGATCGAACAAGCCTCTAATGAATATTAAGAAGAAGGTAATAGGAACAAGCATACTCCAACACCACTACAAGAATGTCAAAATATCAAATGGTAAAATAAAACACTACCACCCAACCTCATGGAACCAAAGGTCCACTCCCACCATGCTATGGAGAAAACAAAAAACCCCACTCGGATAAGAAACTTAATGAAAATAACTAGGAAAAGGTCATGAAGTCTTTATAACTCAAAGGTACCACCAGCTAAAGATAAATAAACATCAAATAACCACAATGTACCAAAACACCAAATACCATAATATCGAACATGTACATAATTACAAAATAATACAAAATAGCCACCGGGTAAATTATAATGAGACAACAAGAATACACCACCAAAGGAAAATGCATAAACTATGGAGGAGACTTAGGATACATTCTACATGGGAGTGTCATCATATGGACAACTAGTTGAGTTACCCTTAATGGTCTCTCTAGACCCCAAACCCTCAAGCATTTATCAGGTTGAGTTACCCTGGACTCACCATGTTGGACCCCAAATCCTCAACATGACCCATGTAGAACAAGAATACCCTCTCATGAAGATGAGAAATTCTAATCATACCTAATCTCTAGGTATCATTTTATTCCCATCCTTATCCTATAAAAGCACTCAAGGCATGGGTGAGGCATCAATGATCAATCTTGTATTTAATGTTATCCCCAAGTTTTATTATTAGGTTATCACTTATTAAACAACTTACAATAGGTTACACTGGTAGTAGCCTCTTTGGGCCCATAACCCTATTGTAAGCCACTCCCCTAAAATGCTCCTATTTAAAATCCCCTAGGCTTACAACCAATAAATAAATAGAAAGATTATAGAAAAGTAATATAATCAAATCTCGATCCATAAAAGACATTAGGGACACACACATTGGTGCTAAACCAACCATCATAAAAGGTACACTTAAAACATATGTGCAACCATAAATATGTAATCTATAAAATAATCCCCTGATAAAATGTAAGTTCAAAACTCTAAAAATAAGACAATCACTTCCCAATGCCTTTAGTTATAGCAAGTCCCCCATAAATTTATATTGTCCATAAGATAAAAAAATAAAACATCTACATGTATAAAGAGCACAATAATTATAAATCAACAATTGCAATTCAATTCACATTCAATAATACAAAATAATACTATTAAATAATTTAATTAATTTAAAACATAACCAGTTCGACTCAACCAACATCTGAAAATCTGAAGCCAAGAAAGACCCAAGCCAAACTTCAGAATCTAAGCCTTCAAACAATCACAAAACAATGCCCACCAAAATAAGCTTTCCAAAAAAATTTCAATCCTTCCAGAGCTCCTCCAAAACCTCATAGACGTAATGAAAATAATACCCAAAATCCCCACATAAAGAAGACTTCTCCCTCCTAGGGTTTCTAAAACATGCAAATCCTAAAGCAGAACTCAACTCTCTCTCTCTCTAGTTGAATGATAAAATAACTTAGAAATAATTAATGCACTTTTAAAATAAAACTCTAACTCAACTTTAAACTTTAATTATAATCTCAATTTCACTTAAACCAAATGTGCAACTTAAATTGCATATAATTCTTTAATTAAACAATAAATTCTTTTAGCACATAATTAACTATGCAAATTAATAATCAAATATTAAATAAATCAACTATGCCCTTCAAGTTATATTAGGATTTAATAATTAATTAAACCCTTTAATTCCAAATTTAAATCTTTTAAATTTAATCATTCAATTAACAAAGGTATTTAATTACCCTTAATAATTAAATATGTACTCTATATCTAATATTTCCACATTCATAAAAATGCAAATATTCAAATCTCAGAATTACTCCTAACTTAGTTAATTAAATAAAATAATTCATACAAGAAAATACACTTGACTCCAAAAACTCAAAAAATGACTAACTCTTGTTCAAACAAACACCAAGGAAGGGCTCAAAAATTCACGTCACCTTGACGCATCTGGATCGGCAGAAACAGATACTTCCCTAATAATTAGGACAATCAATGGTTTAGGGTTGGGATTTGGATTTGTATGTTATCTCCCCTCTCTTACCATTTAGATTTTATGATATGGCATGCTCATCCTAGCAATTTAGGGAAGTCAATGCCTGGTACCTGCAACCTGCATAAAAGACAAGCATGTACATACATGTATAAATATAAACAAGAAATAGTGGGGATCGACTGATCATGCGGATCTTGCAAGCAAGTAAATATGACTTTTTCCCTCAACCACATCAAGCACGTCAAACAAAAATATAAATGACACAAAGGTAGGGAAGGTGAAGGCAAAATCAGGGTTAATTGAGACTACTTAAACCCACAAGCATGCCCTACAAAGAGTTACACACAAAAGAAATATTAAAACCACATGAAATCAGTGAAAACAAAAAGGATATGAGACAATCAATTGGTCACAACAATGGTGCAATTATATTATATCTTTCAACATGCCCGCTTGTGAGGCCTTTCAGGTTTCAGCCTTATACAATGAGAATTATGAATTTAGAGACTCAGATTGCATTTTATCTTCTCTTCTACTTCTTCTACCATCCTACTACCATCTCATCACTCCTTTGCACTACCTAAACAACAACCTAAGCTCCAAATATATAGCCAACAAAGCCACAAGTCATCCAATCAGGTATTTAATTACAATATAGGTCCACTTAGGAGGAGAAACCAAAACTAAAGCTAGAAATAAAAAAACACTGTGCGAAGTTTCATTTAGGTCCACACATGACCCAAGAATAGATCCTCAACCGCCGAAGATCCAATTTCCCCATATAGAATTGCGCAAGATGAAATACCACATGTTTCATGAGCGAAACTGGCGAAAAATTGAAATACCAACTAGAAATATATTTTTCTTCTTAGGATAATCCAGATCATCATCAGTCTCATCATTTGATTCAAAGTACTCAAAGATATCAGCAATGTTGAATATAGGTGATATATCCATGTCCTCTAGTAATTCCACTTCATAAGCATTTCCACTGTCAAACTTTTTCAAAATCTTACAAGGTCCAAATTTCTTCATTTTCAGCTTGTTGTAGGTACCAACTAGAAATATATTTTTCTTCAAATGAATCATAACCTCATCTCCAACTTCAAAATATTTATGTCTCCTTCTCTTATCTTCTCTCTGTTTATATTTCAGATTACTGTCCTCCAAATTCCTTTTGACTTCATCATGAAAAGTTCTCATCTATACTGCAAAATCCTTAGCTTCAGCACTTCTTCTGGTCTCAATAGGTAAATCTCTCAACTCTGTGGTTCCCTTAGGATGAAATCCAGTTACAATCTCAAATGGTGTCCTCTTAGTACTTCTATTCACATAATTATTATATGAAAACTCTTCTTGTGCCAAAGCTAAATCCCAATTAGCAGGCTTATCTCCAACTAAACATCTCAACAAGTTTCCCAAACTTCTACTCATAACTTCAGTCTATTCATCTGTCTGAGGGTGAAATGTAAAACTAAACTTCAACTCTATATTCATCTTTTTCCAAAGTGTTCTCCAAAAGTAACCAGTAAACTTAGTATCTTTGTCTGAAACAATAGACTTAGGCAAACCATGAAATCTTACCACTTCCTTGAAGAATAATTCAGCTACATGCAACGCATCAGATGTCTTCTTTCAAGGTATGAAATGATTCATCTTAGAAAATTTGTCAACCACTACCAAAATAGAATTATTACCTCTCTGAGTTCTAGGAAATCCAAGAACAAATTCCATACTCACATCTTCCCAAGGTCTATCAGGTACAAGAAAATGTGTATACAATCCCACATTATGATTACTTCCTTTTTCTACAAGTGACAAACTCTGCAACTTCTTACCATTCTCTATACATCTCTATAAATATGTGGCCAAAATTATCTCTCTGAAATCGGTTTCATAGTCTTATCAATCCCAAAATGTCCAGCAAGTCTACCACTATGTTTCTCCTTTATTATGTTCTCTCTCATAGATCCTCTAGGTATGCACAACTGAACTTCTTTAAACAACATGTCTTCCTGAATGAAATAATCAATCCACTTGTCACTCACTGTTTGTTCCTTACAAGATTTCCAAGGTTCTGCAAAATCAATGTTAGTTTCATACAAACACTTCAAATTATCAAAACCAAGGACCTCAACTCTCATTTCTGTCAGAAAACTTCTTCTTCAGCTCAAGGCATCAACAACTTTATTTGACTATCCACTCCTATGCTTCAATGAAAAGGAAAAATTCTGCAAGAACTCAACCCACTTCCTATGTCTCTGATTCAATTTATTCTGACTTCCCAAATACTGCAAAGCTTTATGGTCAGTATACCACGCAAAATCTTTAGGCATCAAATAATGTCTCCATTTATTCAAAGCTTGAGTAATAGCATACAATTCCTGGTCATAAACTGAATATTTTCTCTTATCATCAATCAAATTTTCCCTAAAGAAAGCTACCGATCTTCCTTCTTGACTCAAAACAACTCCAACTGCACTTCCACTAGCATCACATTCAACTTGAAAAACTTTACTAAAATTAGGAAAAGAAAGTGTAGGCAAATCTACAATTCTTTGTTTCAATGTTTCAAAACTCTTATGTGCTCCATGTGTCCATTTGAAATCCCTTTTATCTCCTCTCATAGTTTCAGTCATAGCATTACAAATAAAACTGAAATTTCTGATGAACTTCCTATAAAAACTTACCAATCCATGAAATGATCTTACCTCTCCAAAATTCTCTTGTGTAGGCCAATCAAGTATAGCTCTCACTTTCTTAGGATCCATCTTCAATCCATCAATGAAATTACAAAACCAAGGTACACAATCTCTTCTTTCATAAATGAACATTTCTTCAAATTAATCCGCAACTTTTCTTCCTTTAATCTTTGCAATACTTGTTTGATATGTTCAAGATTTTCTTCCTTACTCTTACTAAATATTAAAATGTGATCAAGATATACAATTACAAACTTACCCAAGAATCTTTTCAGAACTTCATTCATCAGCCTCATGGAAGTACTAGGTGCATTAGTCAAACCAAAAGGCATAACCAACCATTCATACAAATCTTCATTAGTCTTAAAAGTAGGTTTCCATTCATCCCCTTCTCTAATCCTAATCTGATGATATCCACTCTTCAAATCAATCTTTGTGAAATAATTTGCTCCACTCAATCTATCCATTATGTCATCCATCCTAGGTAAAGGAAATCTATACTTTACTGTTATCTTGTTTATAGCTCTAGAATTAGTGCACATTCTCCATTTTTTTTAGGTGCAAACATAGTAGGTACCACACAAGGACTCAAAATTTCCCTAATCAAACCTCTCTCAAGAAATTCTTGCACTTGTCTATTCAACTCAATCTTTTCATCAGGTGTCAGCCTATGTGGTGCTTTGTTAGGCAAACTAGCTCCAGGTATCAAATCTATACAATGACTTATACTTCTCATAGGTGGTAAACCATTAGGTACATTATTAGAAATGATGTCATGAGATTCAGTCAACAAAGGCTTAACCTCATGTGCATGTTCTAACTCATCTTGTTTCTCAGTTTTCCTCGTAATTAAAGAAAAACAAACATTTTGTTCTTTCATTTCTCTTGCAAACTTTTTACCATCAACCAAGCAAACTTTGACTATAGTATAGTGACCTTCATCAAAATTTTCTACTAAAGGAAATAATACTTGTTTCTTTCCATCCATCTAAATAGTATATTTATTCAATCTACCATCATGCAAAACTTTCCTATCATATTGCCAAGGTCTACCCAAAAGAATATGACAACAATCCATAGGCATAATATCACACAAAACTTCATAATAATAATTCCCAATTTTAAATTTAATAAGGCATTGTTCACTTACAAGTAGTTTATGGGTGAACCCACAATAGTGGGTTACACTTTTTGCCTAAACGAACACTGAACTCTACATTTTGAGAAAAACTTTCAGATTCGGATGCATATTGTCATTGAACCATTCAAAATTGGAGGATGAAGTAAATTAGAGTCTTTTAAGATTTTCTGTCTAGATTCTAAATATATATATTTTTATTTTTTTTGAATTTTTTTGAATAATTTTTTCTTTCTCCCACGAAAACTTGTATGGTGCTGAAAATGTCATTTTCAAATAGTAAAACTATTTTCATAGAGCATAACTTTTTTGTAAAATAGATATGAATGCAATTCTTTCAAATTTAGTTTTGTAATGTCCATACGGAGGGCATGCAATTGGTTTGATGACATTATCCCTATTATTGCATATTTTATTGATGTTTGAAATTGACTAAACCATAATTTTGACATACCTTGACTACATAGCTTATAACTTATTGTGTATTTATCGAATTTCAATTTATTTATTTTAATAGAAAGTAGACTCAAATACGGAGGGCACTGTTATTTTCCAAAAAAAAAAATCATTTTTTTACTATTTTTAATTGAACGTCAAACTCAAAGGTTTATAGTTGATAAAAAACCTACATTCATTTAACGTCAAAAACCATACACATAATAAACTCAAAAATAGTCAAATATATAATCGTTAGAAAGCTAGTTTTGAGTAATTTTTGTATGCAAAAGGACATCTTATTATTCTTCCCTTTGATCAGCGTGCTTGAGGCCCAAAGCCATGAAATTCTCAAAATTTCTTCAAAACTTGCAACCATGGCCTAAACTAGGGACTTTCAATAGAAAGTACTTTATTTGAGAAAGTACTTTCGATCGAAAGTTTTGACTTTCAATTGAAAGCACTTTCTATTGAAAGTACTTTGCCGAAAATTGCAAATTATAGCCATTACTAAACTAGTTTCGATTGAAAGTCATTTAGTTTCGATAGAAAGTCAAGTTTGACTTTTGATAAAAACCTATGTCGGCCTTTTTGGTGGCATTTTCAGTTAATGAGGATTAGGTATAAATAAATGTATATTTTTTTCCTTTCATAAATCTGAAAGCTGTACAATAATTCACATTTAGGAGAAGGAATCTACATTTTGGCATGAAATAATTTTCTAAGTTGTGATGGGAAATAAAAAGAGAAGGCTAAACAAAAGTACATGACATTATTCAGAAGAGACTGAACAAAGACTATGTGAAGAATCACAAAAAAGATATCATCATCGAAAACAAGGTATGTCTAAGATGTTTCTCTAGATAGATATTTTAAGTTGATGGTCGAGACTTGTCTTAATGTTCATGTAAATGTGATATTGTATGTATTAGACTTAACTAGACCTAACTGTAGACCTATTTGGACTAATAGGACCTATTAAGACAAATTAGGACCTATTTTAGGACTAATAGGACCTATTAGGACCCAATTATCTAGAATCAATGAGAACCAATTAGCACCTAATTAGACTCAAGTAGAACCAATTATGACCTATTAAAACCCAATTATGACCTATTAAAACTCAATTAGACTTTATTATAATAAATTAGCATCTAATTAGACTCAATTAGGACCAATTATACCTAATTAGGACCAATTAGAACTAATTAGAACCAATTAGAACCTAATAGGACCTATCTAAACTAATTAGGACCTAATAAGATCTATTAAGACCTATTAGGACTAATTAGGACCTATTAGGACCTATGAGGACTAATTAGGACCTATTAGGACCTATTAGGACCTACTAGGACTAATTAGAACCAATTAGACTCAATTAGATTCAATTAGAACCAATTAGGACCTAATATGACCTACTAGGACTAATTAGAACCAATTAGACTCAATTAGATTCAATTAGAACCAATTAGGACCTAATATGACCTATTAGAACCAATTAGGACATAATTAGAGTCAATTAGATCCAATTAGACTCAATTAGAACCAATTAGGACTAATTAGGACCTAATAGAACCTATTAGGACTAATTAGGACCCAATAGAACCTATTAGGACCCAATAGGACTTATTAGGACCTATTAGGACTAATTAGGACCTATTAGGACTAATTACCTGAGTAATAGGACCTATTAGTCCACCCAATTAGAATCAATTAGAACCAAATAACACCTAATTAGACTGATTTAGAACCAATTAGGACCTAATATGACCTATTAGAACTAAGTAGGACCTAATTAGATGCAATCAGAACTAATTAGGACCTAATTAGATGCAATTAGAACCAATTAGATCCAATTAGGACATAATATGACCTATTAGATCCAATTAGGACCTAATACGACCTATTAGATCCAATTAGGACCTATTACGACTGATTAGATCCAATTAGGACCTAATACAACCTATTAGACTCAATTAGGACCTAATATGGACCAATTAGGACCTAATATGACCTATTAGACTCAATTAGGACCAATTAGACTCAATTAGGACCAATTAAGACCTAATATGGACCAGTTAGACTCAATTAAGACCAATTAGGACCTAATATGACCTATTAGACTCAATTAGGACCTATTAGGACCTAATATGACCTATTATACTCAATTATGACCAATTAGACTCAATTAGGACCAATTAGGACCTAATATAACCTATTAGAACCTAGTTAGATCCAATTAGGACCTAATATGACCTATTAGACTCAATTAGGACAAATTAGGACCTAATATGGACCAATTAGGACCTAATATGACCTATTAGACTCAATTAGGACTAATTATGACCTAATATGACCTATTGGACTCAATTAGGACAAATTAAGACCAATTAGGACCTAATATGGACCAATTAGACTCAATTAAGACCAATTAGGATCTAATATGACCTATTAGACTCAATTAGGACCACTTAGGACCTAATATGACCTATTAGACTCAGTTAAGACCAATTAGACTCAATTAGGACCAACTAGGACCTAATATGACCTATTAGAACCTAGTTAGACCCAATTAGGACCTAATATGACCTATTAGACTCAATTAGGACAAATTAGGACCAAATATGGACCAATTAGGACCTAATATGACCTATTAGACTCAATTAGGACCAATTAGGACCTAATACGGACCAATTAAGACCTAATATGACCTATTAGACTCAATTAGGACCAATTAGGACATAATATGACCTATTAGACTCCATTACGACCAATTAGGACCTAATATGACCTATTTGAACCTAGTTATACCCAATTAGGACCAATTAGGACTTGAAATTAGGACCAATGTGGATAAATTAGGATAAATTAGACTCAATTAGACCTAATTAGACCTAATTAGACTCAATTAGGACTAATTAGGACCTAATATAGACCAATTAGGACCTAGTATGACCAATTAGGACCTAATTATGTCTAATATGGACCAGTTAGGACCTAATATGACCTATTAGACTCAATTAGGACCAATTAGGAACTAATATGACCTATTAGACTCAATTAGGACCAATTAGACTCAATTAGGACCAGTCAGACTCAATTAGGACCTAATATGACCTATTAGACTCAATTAGGACCAATTAGGACCTAATATGACCTATTAGAACCTAGTTAGAACTAATTAAGACCTAATATGACATATTAGACTCAATTAGGACCAATTAGGACCTAATATGACCTATTAGACTCAATTAGGATCAATTAGATTCAATTAGGACCAATTAGGACCTAATATGACCTATTAGAACCTAGTTAGACTCAATTAAGACCTAATATGACCTATTAGACTAAATTAGGACCTAATATGGACCAATTAGGACCTAATATGACCTATTAGACTCAATTATGACCAATTATGACCTAATATGACCTATTAGACTCAATTAGGACCAATTAGGACCAATTAGGACCTAATATGGACCAATTAAGACCTAATATGATCTATTAGACTCAATTAGGACTAATTAGGACCTAATATGACCTATTAGATTCAATTAGGACCAATTAGACTCAATTAGGACCAATTAGGACCTTATATGACCTATTAGAATCTAATTAGACTCAATTAGGACCTAATATGACCTATTAGACTCAATTAGGACAAATTAGGACCTAATATGGACCAATTAGGACATAATATGACCTATTAGACTTAATTAGGACCAATTAGGACCTAATATGACCTATTGGACTCAATTACGACCAATTAGGACCTAATATGGACCAATTAAGACCTAATATGACCTATTAGACTCAAGTAGGACCAATTAGACTATATTAGGACCAATTAGGACCTAATATGACCTATTAGACTCAATTAGGACCAACTAGACTCAATTAGGACCTATTAGGACTTGAAATTAGGACCAATGTGGATCAATTAGGATCAATTAGACTCAGTTAGACCTAATTAGACCCAATTAGACTCAATTAGGACTATTTAGGACCTAATTAGAACCTACTATGACCAATTAGGACCAATTAGGATCTAATATGACCTATTAGACTCAATTAGGACCAATTAGGACCTAATATGACGTATTAGATTGAATTAGAACTAATCAGACTCAATTAGGACCTAATATGACCTATTAGACTCAATTAGGACCAATTAGAACCTAATATGACCTATTAGACTCAATTAGGACCAATTAGGACCTAATATGACCTATTAGAACCTAGTTAGACCCAATTAGGACCTAATATGACCTATTAGAACCTAGTTAGACATAATTAGGACCTAATATGACCTATTAGACTGAATTAGAACAAATTAGGACCTAATATGGACCAATTAGGACCTAATATGACCTATTAGACTCAATTAGTACCAATTAGGACCTAATATGACCTATTAGACTCAATTAGGACCAATTAGGACCTAATATGACCTATTTGAACCCAGTTAGACACAATTAGGACTAGTTAGGACTTGAAATTAGGACCAATGGGGATCAATCATGATCAATTAGACTAAATTAGACCTAATTAGACCTAATTAGACTCAAGTAAGACTAATTAGGACCTGATATTGGCCAATTAGGACCTAATATGACCAATTAGGACATAATTAGGACCTAATTAGGACCAATTAGATTCAATTGGACCCAATTAGACTCAAAAGTTTTTGTTTAATAATTTATACTTCATACATGTAGGAAATGCTCAAGAATCAAAAGCTCAACAAGTTGCCCAACCTTCAGAAGTTGGAGAAGGTTCATCACAAGCTCAACAAGCCCAACCTTCAGAAGTTGGAGAAGGGTCATCACAAGCTCAACAAGCCCAACCTTCAGAAGTTGGAGAAGGGTCATCGCAAGCTCAAAAAGCACAACTCTTCGAATATCAAACAAGTACACATCTCTCTCTCTCTCTCACTCACTCAATCTCTCTCACTGTGTCAATTTAGTCTCTTATTGGTGAATATACATTTTGGGTCTTTCCCCTTAAGAATTTATTGTTTTTGTTGTGTACATGCAGCCTTTGATGATGAAAATGTTGGACAAGGAGCATCCCAAGTTGAATCAACCCAAGGTCAAACAAGTATGTGTTTCTCTCATTAGTGTATAAATTATTATAGGTTTGACATGCTCAAGAGATTGTAAATACTTATTTCATGAAGGTCCCCTTAAGATGAGATATTAAGATATTTTTCTTTTATTTTATTTGTAGTGGAAGTGCAAGAAACATATATGAATGATAGTCTACTCCAATAGTTGAAGAGAAAAATTAATCGTAAAAGCATAGATCATTTAATTGAAATGGATGTGGAAAAATTGAGAGATTATGCTAAACAACCCATAAATATTACAACTTGAGGGCATTGAATAAAAAGTCTAAGCAAATAATGAAACAATTTGAGAATCTTGGTACACTTGAAAAAATTCAACTGTTATCAATTACACTTCTTAAAGATGATTTAAAAGAGCCATTAAAATTATTAGGCGTAGATGAAAGTTTGAAAAAGTTAAAATCAAGTAACGTAAAAAAAAAATATTGTTGACAATGTTAAGGAAGGTTTGCATTCCATTGGAAAAACAACTAGATCTACAAATAGGTCCATTTCAAGAAGAGTGATACTGACATCTATTTTAAATAAAAACATGTCTCAAAGAAGACAAATTTCTTCACTTTCATCTCACATCAGGTATAGTAGGAAGACAATGACACACTATTTGAAAAGAAGAATCAATTTGGATGATACTACATTGGAAGGTAATTGGGCACTAATGTGTAGAGCTCCTCAGTTTGATAGAATTAATGAAATAGTTAGGAACTTAGTTACGTCATTTTGGACTGATCATACTCGTCCTTCACCAAATACAAGAGACGTTATCAAGAAGAGGACTGGGTCTAAGGAATATTTCCAACACACAAAACATTGGTTGGACACCACACAACATGAATTGTATCTCTCATTTTGTAACTCAAATCCTAACATTAAGATTGGACAAACAATGTTTGAAAGATTAAAGCCATTTTTTGTAAAGATAAATAAATATTTTGAATCTTGTTGTTGTCGATATCATATTGAATTTAATCTCTACTATCAAGGGTTTACAAAGATGATAGAAGAAAGTGGTGGTTCTCAAAATGATTTTCCTAAACGTCCAAGTCAATTCATAACATCAATCTTATGTAACAAATCAATTGATCATGAAATACCTGAAATAGATTGCATAAGAGGAACTTGTCAAACATGCGGGGATTTGGCTAAATTTCCTTTGAGACTTGAAGATGCTGACATGACGAGGATGATAAAATGTAAGAGATACAAGTACATAAACTCTAAAACAAAAGTCAGGAAAGAATCAACAAGGTTGGAATATGTAGAAGATGAGATACCTATTGCAACATTTATGGAGAATTTTTGTAAATTGATTCAACCATACATACGTCATGTTTTTTTTGCTAAATGACAGGAAGAACAATTCCAAATACAAAAAGAATCTTTTCCAGTTGGAACAATTTTATCAGTTGTTGATTTTGCAGAGAACTACTCCTTTGTATCTCAAAAACAACTTCAAGTAGAATACTACTATATAGAGCATGTGACTATCATGGTACATATGTCTTATCAACATGCATAATTAGATTTGGATGGTGTTGAAAGTACATATGAAGCACGAGTCATAAAGAAAGAATATCACTTTTACATTAGTGATGAGAAAGAGCATGACATACATTTTGTCGAGCATTTCTTTAAGACATTTTTTGGATATTTGGAAAACAAAGGCATCAAAATTGAAAAGCATTTTGTTTGGTTGGATGGATGTGCAGCATAATTTAAATCAACAAGGCCATTTTATGCACTATATAGATATCATCGATACCAAAAGATACCACATATTTGGAGTTTCTTTGAGAGTGGACATGGAAAGGGAGAGCATGATGGTACAGGAGCTTGTATCAAATGTCCTTTAAGAAAGTATCAACTGGACTATCAGGGATATCGTATAAATAATGCTCATGATGTAGTTGAGTGGTGCAAGATGTATTTTATTGTGCCAAATCGTGATAACACATCATCACGATCAGATCGAGTCATACCCTTCTGAGTATTCTGGGAGATAACAGGAACTAATTTTAAATTTATTGATCATTATTTGAGTTAACGTATATATGTATTTAATTTTTACATGTAACCTCTCTATTGTTCAGGTGTTGACAGAAGATCAATCCATGGATGAAAGAGAGTAGACAAAACAAGATCGCTACATTCAATTATGAGTATGGATAGTGAATAAAGGTAATTTGGAATCACCTTTATTTGTGTGTGTGGGGGGAAAATGTGAGATTCACTCCTAAATCCAAATTCCCAAAAGAGAGATCCAATTTGATCAACCAAAAGGTTAATACATAATCGAATCAATCTATGAAGAATATGAAGGAGAGAGAGAAACCCTATATTTCCCTATAGTTGGATTAATCTTGAAATCTAAAATAATTGAAGTGCAAATACTAACCTTGAATTAGGAAAGATCTGGAAAATGCTGAATTCTGGCTTCTGTATGAAATTTCTAAAGATTCTATCACCTATTCTAGACTGGAAATGCCGAGGCAGATAAAACCCAGAAATATTTTCTCCAAATTCACACAGATCGACTTTGACCTTTTAAAAGGTCAAAGACCACATTATTTATTTGAAGTCCAATTCCAATTTTGTTTGCAGATCCTAAAAGATTTCCAAAAAGGGTATCCAAATTCCCTCTTAGATCTGAGATTTTGCACCTGTACCTACAAGAAAATGGGGGTTTTTGGTTGTATGGGGGGTTTGCCTTGGTCAAACCCTAGTTTAGGAATTAACCTTGAATTGAAATATATTGTGCATAAACAAAGTAATTGAAACAAATCACCTCGCTTATGTTGAAGTCCTTGTAGAGGATTCGAATCCTCAAATCCACAAGTAGGAATGCTTCAATAAATGTAGGTTGTCTCTAATCAATGGTATTTTGATCTTCAACACCAATCTTGATTTGATCTTTGCATATGAGAAGGTTTGAATGAATGGAGAAGGATGGATCTTCAAGGTGGCTCCAAAGAGATTGAATCCTTCAATAGCTAACAATGGAACTCCTTGATGGATGAATGCTTGAAAACTTGAATGCTTGAAGACTTGAATGCTTGAAGACTTGCTTGAATGCTTGGATGAGATATGAAAGCTTGATTGTTGGAGTGATGTGAAAATGAGAGAGGAAGGCCTCCTTTTATAGTGATCTAGGGAACACTCCTCTAGATGGGCCACCTTGAAGAATTAAATCCCAATTAGGTCCTCACCTTTAGAAAATATACCTTGATTAAATACAATTAAAGGATTTATTGTTTCGGAGCCCGAAACAACCGACCCGGAGGTGGAGAAATAAATTTTCCAAAAGCCAAATTAGCGGGAATTGAAAATTTGAAAAATTGGTGGGAAGATTTCAAGGTTGAGGTCAACCCTGACCTAGTCAGGGTCGAGGTTGACTTTGACCTCAAACCCTAACTTTGTCAGGATTTGTAGCAGAGGTTCCATGAGATGCCTAAAACTTAGAAATTGATATTTGAACAGGACCCAATGTCAGGAACAGACAAAAAATCCTCTGAATGATGTGATGAAGGACTAGGAGGTCTCATTTCTAAATCCTACCTAGAAAATAGAGCCATGGAAGAGGGAAAATCAAGAAAGTCCTTAAGACCTTAACTCTAATTTCACCTAGAATGAAGAAATCAAGTGCGGAGAAGAAGTGGAAAGTGGGGGAAAGCCAAATACATGTAAAGACCCAATCAAGGTGCTTAACATGACCCCAAACCACTTACTCGGAGGGATAAATGCTCTTAACATGGAAGTGCTTCCATTTTAAGATGATACATTAAGCCCCCACTTTAGCAAGAGTATGGACTCGATGCAAACTCTTGGTAAAGGAGATAAAAGTAACAAGATAATCTTATCATAATCTAAGGGACAAAGAGAAATCCCAAGCCCCCAGGGAGTCAAGTCTTCATCGACTCTTAGATCACAAATAAGAGAGACATCTCTAAAGAAAGAAGGAAAAAGTGTGATTACCTTGCCCAATGAGAACTTATGTCCCATTGTGAACCACACAGGAAAAAGGTGCAACTGGAAAGATGGAATTGAACCGCCTAGTAAATGTGGCTACTCACTAGTCAAACCATCAAGGATTTATGCTTAGGAATATTCTATTCCATAAGAATAAATAAAAAACAAAAGAGATCCAGTCTTAAGGACACTTCTGACCTTAAGGGATCACAATATATGTGTATTTGAATTTGGAGGGATCGGGAGATCCTAATATAAATCCATACTTTAACGATTAGTTCTTAATTCAAAAAGAAAGATTGAAAAGTAAATTTAAAGTGCATGTCTTCCTTAGGATTTAGCAACTTATGTGCATTACCTTTAGAATATTTAGCATGTTTTGAATTTTTCATAAGTGCATGTGTGTAATAAGTGAGCAGAGCGTATGCCCCCATGTTAAAGTCATTGCTGACACTTTAACAGGAGCAATGGCTTTAACATAAACATAAACAACTCCACTGATTACGTTTCCACATCGAGATGCCCCCAGACGAGGAAAAATCAAGGGAAATATCAGAGAAACATACAGAGAACATAGAAGGGATCTACCTACCATGGGGTCAGTATGATCATAAGATTATATATATATATATATATATATATATATATATATATATATATATATATATATATATATATATATATATATATATATATATATATATATATATATATATATATATATATATGATATTATTGCAAATGAATTGACATCATTCCCCAAAGAAAGTAGAACTACAATCACAAAGGAGGAAAGATCACATAAGATATATGAAGGAGAATCTTTTCAGACCATGACATGGAGACCAAAAAGAATTAGTGCTACCATATCTCGAATCCAAGTAGATTACACAAGGAAACATGTACAAATTATAGCACAGTTACAACATAACATTGAACAATGCATAGAAAAATAGAGATACATATAGAGGAATTTGAACAATAGTTTCAATTCCTTCATCACCTTGTACCAACTGAGTAACAAGGATCATGTAAAAGAATCTAACAATATTTAGCAAACACATTACGGGAGAAGCATAGTACAACAGGAAAACACATAACAAAGCTACCACAAAGGACAAGCCACTCAAGCATGCCACCTACTTTCCTGATCTCATTGTATATCATTTAGGGTAGGTGGGTAACTCGCAAGAGGGACTATATCCAACATAGTAGGAATGATAGCTAGTTCCAAACAAGGATCCTCTTGAGAATCACTATGTTTGATACTAGGTGTAAGAGTTAATTGAGATGAAAGCATATTTGGCAAATCAATGTCAATGTCAATAGTCTCATATTCATCATTAACATTATCAGTATCATCAAGAGTATCTTCTTCATCCAAATTAATCAAAATAGGATCTAAGATATGAATAGAATCATCATAATCATGCGTGTGAACATCATTATTAGTAACAACATCTTCTAATACATTATGTATAGTTTTATCTGAAGAAAGTAGAGATCTTTTAGCTTTAGCATGAGCACAATGCTTTTTATGACATTCATTAGCAGATCAGTTACATTTTGATTTATTTGAAATAGAATGAGAACTAGGAGGAACAATCGCAGGATCCTTCACAGGTTCTTTAGGAAGATCAATAGGATTATCAACCATAGGAGAAACAATCACAAGATCTTTGATAGGTTTAGTAGGAGGAACTTGATTAACAGAAATAGAAGCCATAATTAAAGGAGGTATCGAAGGTGTAGCTAAAAGACCATGATTAAGATCCATAGGAGGTATGCTTAATTGAAGAATCTTACGATGTTTATAAGCTTGATACGATTGAAAAAGATTATCAGGATGAGGAGGACATGAATTAGGTAAGGAAGGCCAAAAGAAATCTAGAGTAGCACAATCTCTAGGCCTAGAAGCCTGATATAGACTATGATTGATCATCTTCACTTCACCATCATGAATGAACTTAAGACACTTATGGATGGGTGAAGCAATAGAATGCATGGCAGTTAACCGAGGCAAACCTAGCTTAACTAGAAATTGATCAGAAGTGGGAACCACAACAAAGGTAGTGTTCACAAGTTTTCCAAAATGTTCAACTGGTAAAGTAATAGAACCAAATGAGGGATAAAGAAAACCATTACAAGTTTGAATCCACACATCTGATGTATCATAGAAGTCGCATTGTAAGCTTTTCATAAAAAGATTTTCTTTAGTGATAACATTGACTAAGGAGGTAGGATCAACAAGACAACCGCGAGTAGGTATCTGAGTAACCCTAGCAGCAATGTAAAGGGGACCATCAGGAGCCTTAATAATCTTAGAATCATCAAAGGTAATCAAAATTTCCTGAGGTCTTTTATCCTTAAACTATTGTCAAGGTTTAGGTTGAGGTTTCACTTTAGGTTTAAGTTTAACTAGAGGTTGAGATTGAACTTGAGGTGAAGGTTGAGGTGGAGATATAGGCTTGGCAACATGCTCCACTTGATTAATGACATGATTAAGATCATCCATCTTTGAATCATATACAATTTCCACAGCAGATGGTTGACCAATAGTATTAGTATCATGCGTAGGTAAAGGATTCTTATAGATTTGAAGGTTCTGATTAGGAGGAGAGACAAATTGATTCCCACTACTATCCAGATTATCAACAGATAAAGTTTTAGCATCAATGAGATCTTGGACCTTATGTTTTAAAGAATAACATCTCTCAGTATCATGACCATTCTGATGATGATATTGACAAAAAGCATTGTGATCAAAAGATTTAGATGCAATCGTAGTAGGTAAAAGAGGTCGAATAGGTGGTAAAGTAATCATATTAGAAGCTAAAAACCTATTCATAATAGCATGTAAAGTTTCAGAAAGAGGAGTAAATGTACAATTTAATCAAAAAGTAGTGGATGCAAAAGTGGCATTATGAGATGCAACAACAACCTGATCAGCAACTGCATTCGCTTGTTTGTTTATCTTGACATAATTATTGAATTTTTTAAACTTGTTTGGATTAGGAGTAGCATCACTCTTATCAACTGGAACAAGAGCCATTGGAGTGTTTCTCTCCAACTGACTCACTTGTAATTGATAATGATGAATCACTACACAAAGTTGTTGAAAAGAGGTAAATTCAGTAAGCAGAATCTTATCTCTAATATCCTTTTGCAAATTTGAAATAAACATACATTGAATATCAATATCAGGAATAGGATAAGAAATATGAGCATGCAAATGCTTAAATCTACCAATAAATTCAGTTAACTTTTCTTTAGCACCTTGTTTACAATGCATTAAATTAGTGAAAGACACTTGCGGGCCAATATTATTTTGAAATTTTTGAATAAAGGCATTAGCAAGTTGTGGAAAGGAATCAATTGAATAAGGAGGCAAGGAACAATACCATTGTAAGGCCTTGTCATGAAAGGTTCGAGAAAACAATTTGGCTAATGAGCAAAAAATTTGGCTAAAATCCTATGGTCATGAGCATAATCACTACAAAGGATTTGGAATGTTTTAAGATGATGAACAAGATCTCCCTTTCCATTATAATTCTCAAGATGAGGCATATCGACTTGCTAAGGAATAGGAGTTCGGATAATATCCCAGGACAAAGGAATGCCCATGTCACATGTAGGAATACTAAACTTGTTTGAGTTAAGGAAGCAAGTTGTTGTTGTAAGGATGATACAATTTGAGCCAAACTGATGATGGTTGAATCATTAGAGGAAATAGGAGTAGCAACATTAGACACACTAGGTAAAGTGTAAGAAGCTGCAGGAATAGAAGACACAATTGGAGGAACACTAGGAACTACAGTTGGAAGTGGAGTGGAATAAGTGAAAGGAACATTATGATATGAAGGTTGTGATGTAGGAAGGGACATGGGAGGAACACTCATAGGAATAGAGGGAACCGTCACAGTCACCAAAGGAGGAGTATAGATATGAAGACTAGGTAAAGGATTAGAAGGAGGTTCAACACTAGTGATAGGAGCAATGAAACCTAAATCTTGAGCCTCTTGAGTTAAAGGTTTAACATTGGAATGCACAAGATGAGTAATACCACACAAGAGATTAACACCTTGATCACTATCATGGAGAACTTTCATAAGAGCCTCTATAGCTTGAATAGAATCTTGACTATGGTTTTCTTGAAGAAGCCAATTACCCATTTTATCAAGTTCAGTGGAAAGTTTTTGGACTTGTTCAGGAGGAACTCTTAAAGCATCATCCTCATCATGAGATGAGTGAGAAGAGTTGTGCTCCATAGTAGGAGTAGAATCATGAAGAATCAAGTTATCATCGGGGATCCTAAGGAAAGGAGAATATTCAGGCTCAAAGACACCCATGAGTCTATGACTTCTTCTAACCGGAATGTTATAAGTAGGACTAGTGGTAGTAAAGCTCATAAACCAAGATAATGCAAATGAACTAAACTAAGAACACATAAAGCATGAATATGAAATCTAATTAGCATACAAGATCAATCACAAAGGAAAAATCTAATACTAACAAGATAAAAGGAAATCTAACACCCAAAAGAAAGAGAGTAAGCTAGTCGGGTTCACCAAAATGAATAAAGGTAATTTGGAATCACCTTTATTTGTGTATGTGTGTGGGGAAAATGTGAGATTCACTCCTAAATCCAAATTCCCAAAGGAGAGATCCAATTTGATCAACCATAAGGTTAATACACAATCGAATCAATCGAAACAATGGAACTCCTTGATGGATGAATGCTTGAACACTTGAATGCTTGAAGAATTTCTTGAATGCTTGGATGAGATATGAAAGCTTGATTGTTGGAGTGATGTGAAAATTAGAGAGGAAGGCCTCCTTTTATAGTGATCTAGGGCACACTCCTCTAGATGGGCCACCTTGAAGAATTAAATCCCAATTAGGTCCTCACCTTTAGAAAATATACCTTGATTAAATACAATTAAAGGATTTACCATTTCAGAGCCCAAAACAGCTGACTCGAAGGTGGAGAAATAACTTTCCCGAAAGCCAAATTAGCAAGAATTGACAATTTGAAAACATGGCGGGAAGAGATCAAGGTCGAGGTCAACCTTGACCTAGTTAGGGTCAAGGTTGACCCTGACTTGGTCAGGGTCGAGGGTCAAGGTCGACATTAACCTCAAACCCTAACTTTGTCAAGATTTGCAGCAGAGGTTCCAGGAGATGCCAAAAACTTAGAAATTGATATTTGAACAGGACCCAGTGTCAGGAATAGACAGAAAATCCTCGGAATGATGTGATGAAGGACTAGGTTGTCTCATTTATGAATCCTACCTAGAAAAGAGAGCCATGGAAGAGGAAAAATCAAGAAAGTTCTTAAGACCTTAACCCTAATTTCACCTAGAATGAAGAAATCAAGTACGGAGAAGAAGTGGAAAGCGGGGGAAAGCCAAATACATGCAAAGACCCAATCAAGCCACTTAACATGACCCCAAACCACTTACTCGGAGGGATAAATGCTCTTAACATGGAAGTGCTTCCATTTTAAGATGATACAGATAGTAATGTGTGGTCATTATACACTAGAGATTATTCATGCTTTTGTTATGACTGCATTTCTGAAAACTATGATGAATGTAACAACCAAAAATGTGGATATGTTAGTGAATGGAATTTGGTTCCACTAGATGTTACAAACAAAAATGATGTTCAGGATGAAAGCTTTGACGACATTCCATTGATTTCTACATATTATGACCATATTTCAGGTTTGATCAAAATTGGTACGTGTGTGTTTATGTACATGTTTAAAAAATATTGATAAATTCAACTCATTTAAATAAAGTTTGTTTAATTTATATTTACAAGTTCCTAAAATTAAAAGTTCACTTTAAATGCAGGACATATTTTTGCAGTAGTAGCAGAGCTTGGAAATGTGGAAGGTGTCAGTTACTATTTATTATGTTGCTACAAGGAGAGGATGAAGCTAACACAGAATGAAACAAGCGATGGAATTATGTTTACCATAGGTTCTAGTACTGTATTTAAGTTTGTTTATATGGTTAGTATTTATCACATCTAGATATATATATTTAACATTGTTGAACTTGTCTGTGCAGGTTTAGTTGTCGTGCAAGGAACATATTTGAAGCAAACCAAAATACTTAAACATGGGATTCATTTTATTGTTTATCAACCTAACAATAAGGTTTATTAGTATAGTCATCTTGTAATTGCCACCATCCTATCTCTTGTTCGTGTGATGGGACGTGGCATTCATAAGTGGAGACTTGATACTGATGACCATGAGAGAATATTAAATGTTATTCGACAGAGAGATGAACCACTTGATGTGGACTAAATCATGCATGAAATATGATCTGAACTAAATTTTTCATGGGTGAGACCAAAGGTTTTCTTAGCTCCATTATTTCCTACTGGTGCCCATAGTGAATGGAGCTTGAATTAAATTAAAAAATTAAGAATATATAGATCTCAAATTTATGTCTTATGTAAGTGGATATGATTTGCATGTATTACATTACGACATGCATGTTTTAAATATAAAATCTACTTGAAGTACAACAACATTAAATTAAAAGTGCATGCACAACTATTATTGAATGTACATTTAAATATAAGTAAGATTTAATGAAACATCTAGGGACCTCAATTATATAGCTCACATGTGTCAAATTTACATCATTCATAACTTTCATTATATAAACATGTACAATCAAACATCATTCATGTATGTAATCTATTGAAAGTATTGAAAATTTACAAGTTCATCACACATGAACATGTATCTAGAGTGAAAGTACACACACACACACACACACAAATATATATATATATATATATATATATATATATATATATATATATAATATATATATATATATATATATATATATATATATATATATATATATATATATATATATATATATATATATATATATATATATATGCATGAAACATCAATCATGTGTAGATCAAGTATTGTAAATATGAAACATATGAATCAATCATGTGTCAAAAATTCTATCAAAAGGGTCTAGAAATGAAATATAAGTACATCAAACACATTAATCGGTCTTGTAGAGTCTAGAAATGAAATATAGTTCATCAAACAGATGTGAATATATATACACATAATATGAAATATGTCTCTGATCAAATATGAAAGTGCCTAGGACTCATCATGTCGACTCCTCACTAAGCGGTCACACCCAAAGTGACTATCATGTTGTGAAGGATGTGCAAATCCCTACAAAGAAAGAGATATATAAATTAATATATAAACATTGTACAAATCTATCTTAAGTTTCATTTAAAATATTGTACTAGAAAACATGTTATAAAGTGTGTACACATAGATAATAAATTGAAAACTCACCTGTCCACTATTGATGTCATCATCGAGTGATTCCCGATGATGTACACGATCAGTACCCAAAGGAGGAGTAACAAGAGGCATATCCTGGTAGACAAAAAATATATAATGTATATATATGTGCATGTACATATATATATATCAATTGATTGAAATTTTGAAAGTAAATTTATGTTTAATTGTAACATTAAATACATGTGGGTATGTGCAAGATCATGAGGGACCAAAAAGTAGCGATGTCAGTTCAAAACTTTGACAATGTAGCTGATGACTTTTTTTTCACCTGAATTTGATAAAATGAAAAGGGTATCTTAAGGATATTATCATCTTTCTATCGATATAATTGCTGTTAAATTTTGAATTCGGTAAGTAATTATTAGTTATTTTCTAATTGAGCTACCTCTAAAGTGCTGATTTATATACTGATTGAAAAAAAACTATAACTTTCAATCAGTATAACATTTTTGAAATCCGAAAAATGCATCACATTCTATGCTTTGCCTACTATAAGGAAAAATAAATAAAAATTGAATTTTGTAAAGTTTTGAATGAGTTAAGGTGGTCAGACACGGGAGTTTTTTTATTCTAAAAATGTTGTAGCAAAAAATTCATAATTAATTATTTTTTTGGAATAAAATTACAAAAAGATATGTGTCACTTTTGGGCATGAGTCTACTACTTATATATAAAATATTATAATAAAATATTATCATTTGATTATGATTAAGGTGGTCAGACATACACCTACTTCTTATTTGTTTCCTGAAAATTTTGTACTGCTGCATTGAAATCCATACTTTTCACCAATCATACTAACTTTTTCTCAAAAAGGCCTAGTATTTTAGAAACTAAATTCAATTTTTTATAGATTCTATTCTTACAACTTTTTGATATTAGGTTCATAGCTAATTGAAATTTTCACGTCAAGTTGACTAACCTGATTTGCTGATTTTTCATTGCCACTTAAGGGCATAGTTTGGCTCCTCATGATCTTGCACATACCCATGGATATAATTTGATTTATAGCTGTGTAGGTGGTGGAAACTAATAGTACTCGGATTCCTTGGCCTCAATCCTATCAACCAAGGTATCAAGATTTTGTTATGTCTAGTCCAAGCTCAAATCTGCATCTGCAACATGAGTAGACCGCACACGCCTCTCTAATGATGAATGTAATGGACTAACCAAATGAGATGGCATGGAAGTCATATCATCATGTGTCAAAAAATCTAGATAACTTATAGTGGTCATGCTAAACTCAACATTGTCAAGGCCAACATCAAAGAACTGATGCCCTACACTAACTGAAGGGTCTGTACATTATGCCTCTCTCTGTGTAGCAATAGAGTAGTCAGTAGGTGGATCCTCATGAGCACTACCACTATGGCCATGGTCTAGGTGAGAAGGATGTGGCTGAGCGTATCTGACAGTACCCACATGAGATCTAACCTCTGATATAGGGATATCATGCTCTGCTGCTATAAATGGATATGCATCCAATAGATCTTCAGCCAAGCTAGTCAATGTCACACATGTCATCTCTCCTATAAGTCCCTCTATGCTAGAAAGTGAAGGGATGCCTACTGCAGTGTACATGTCATTTGCGGTCCTGCTAGCGGATGCTCCACCTAATGATCTGGAGTGTCATCGAGACATTAGGTATTGACCAACTTGATCACTAGATATGGATGTGGCAGTTGCTGCAATGTCTGCAACTTGAAGCTGGGTTCTATGAATAACATCATCTACAACAAGACCCAATGAAGGAGCTATAGCAGGTGCCCTCTAACCAATAATGACCCTATGTGCTAGTCTCTGTCGATCATCTCGATGAAAAGCATCTCTATCAGCAAGCCTGCCACACCCCAGTCCTAAATGTGCTGGCAAATCAGTGTAATTAATAGCATGACCTAAATGAACCTTAGCAAAAATCTACCATGCAAAGTACAGTGGAATTTGGTCGTTATTCGGATAATGACCATGGGAAGCTAGAAATCTAGGGTGTATCAATGCTGATATAGCAGGATCCTCACACCCGGTAACCTGATACCCCTTCACATAATTTTTATCTACATGAGATGGGAAAACTTCCCCTTTCAGGGTCACTTTAGGCACTAAGGCCTGTACCTTCTTAAGAGAAAGACCAGAGCCAACCTCTTGTCTCTTCCTCTCAAGTATGGCCTTTATAATATCTGGTGCATAGGGAGTGGTACCATGAATGTCATCCCTAATGATAATCAAGCTATTAAGGATGGACTGACACATTCTCTTATAGATACTAGAGCTAGATGGATTATTTATAGATTCTTGCAACCGTTTAATCTCTCTATTAGTGCGTGCAAATAGTTCTGTAGGGGGAATCAGTGCATCTGCCATGTGTGATGTGCAATAATATGTCTGATAGATCTAGAATATGTATGTACTTGAAAGATTTTATTTATTATCAAATAAAGTATACATATATGCTAATTTAATTAAAAATTAAATTAAATACTATGCACATTTTGCTACATTATTTGAAAGTAAAATCAATTACATAAATTACATTTAAATGTAAATTACATTTTGGTAGGTCTAATGGGGTCTTAAGGGGTCATATAGCCTATCATAGGTCCTAATAGGACCAATTAGGTTGAATAATAGGTTTAATTAGGTATAATTAGGTGTAATTGGTGTAATTATGTCCTAATTTGTCTAATTGGGTCTAATTATGTCATAATTAGTCTAATTGGGTCTAATTAGGTGCTAATAAGTCTTAATGGGTCATATTAATCATAGTGGGTCTAATTCGATATTAAAGGGGTCATATAACCTATTATACGTCCTAATAGGTCTAATTAGGTCATAACAACTAATTGGGTCTAATTAGGTATTAATAGGTCTAATTAGGTACTAATAGGTCTAATTAGGTGCTAATAGGTATTAAGGGGTCTAATTAGGTGCTAATAGGTCTTAGGTGCTATTAGGTCTAATTTCGTTGTAATAGGTCTTATAGGTCTATTTAGGTCATAATACATCTAATTGGGTCTAATTAGGTCCTAATAGGTTTTAAGGGGTCATATAACCTATCATAGGTCTTAAAATAGACGTAGATAACTAGGAATTATGAGGTCCTAATAGGTCTAATTGCATAGATAAATAGGTCTAATTAGGTCTTAATGGGTCATAGTATGAGTATATTAGGTGTTAATTAGTCTAATTCGATCTAATTACACCTAGAAGGGGTCCTATTACTCATATTACATAGATAATTAGGGCTTATTATGACTAATTTGGTCTAAGGGGTCCTATTAAGTTCATAAATAGGTCCTTAATTAGGCAACTTATTACTATTCAATATTAGTTCCTATTAAACTTATATTAGGTCATATTACTCACATGTATTAGGTACATTAAATAGCATAATTAGGTATAATTAGGTCTTGTTATGGGTTAATTAGTCTAATTAAGCCTTAGGGGTTATATTATCCATATTAGACCTCATAATAGATCTAATTATGCCTAAGGGATCCTATTGCTCATATTAGGTGTGCTAGCATGTCCTATTACTTGTGATATTAGGTATTAATTAATCTTGAATTAAAGGTCTAATTAGGTCTTAAGTGGTACTCTTATGTCTTATTACTAAATTTAACAAATTAGGTTATAATAGGTCAGCTATTATATCTAATTAGGTCTTAAGGGGTCCTCTTACTCATATTAGGTATACTTGGGACTAGTTACATGTCTTATTAGGTGTTAATTGATTTTATTAGGTCTAATTACATCTTTAAGGCCCATCCTATTAATGATATTAGGTCCTAATTTGGGTCTTATTACTCATATTAGGTCCTAATAGGTTAAAAATTAGGTCTTAATGGGTCACAATACTCATTAGGTCTATTTAGGTATATAATTATGTCTTCTTAGTCTTATTAGGTATAATTAGTCTTATCTAGGTCTTATTAGGTAGATTATTAGTCTTAATTAGTCTTATCTAAGTTTTATTAGGTCTAATTAGTCTTATCTAGGTCTTATGTACATACGTGCATGTATGCATAAAAATCTATCTATACACATGTACACACACACACACACACACACACACACACATATATACATGTACATGTACATGTATGTATACATAAGAATCTATATATACATGTACATATATATATATATATATATATATATATATATATATATATATATATATATATATATATATATATATATATATATATATATATATATATATATATATATGTATACATGCATATATATACATGCATGCATGCACATGAATACACACACACACACACACACATATATATATGTATGTATGTAT